>JBBPQI010000090.1:0-13395 GCA_038092445.1 Gyrodon tennesseensis | reverse complement strand
AGAACAAGGCCAATACCCACCCCCCATCCCCCCCCCTTGTTTCTATCCCCTTGTCCACCTCCTGCCCTTTTCAACAGGTCTCTTGTGACCTTATCACCGGTCTTCTGGCCTTCTCCAGGTTTGATACTCTTTTAGTCATGGTGGACCACAGCCTTATGAAGGGGGTAATTCTTTGCCCTACCATATCCTTGATCACTGCCAAAGGGGTTGCAAACCTCTTCTTTCACAAGGTCTACCTATGATTTGGCCTCTGTGACAAAGTCATTTCAGATCAAGGACCCCAATTTGCATCTACCTTCACAAAGGAAATGGGTCGTCTCCTGGGTCACGACCTCTCACTATCCACCGCCTACCATCCACAATCAGATGGAGAGACCGAACGAGTCAACCAAGAGGTTGAAACATATCTCCATATCTTTTGTGGTAACGAACCAACCACCTGGGCTGATCATATATCCTATGCCGAATTCGCTCACAATCATTGACCCCACTCCATCATGCAACAATCTCCATTCTATCTCATGATGGGATATGAACCCCATGCCCTGCCCTTGGTCCTAACTGAGTCCCCTCTACCTGCGGCTACAGACTGCATCAAAAACCTGACAGCTGCCCAAAATGAAGCTCTTGCGGCCCATGACCTAGCCAGGCAAGTTATGGCAGTGTGCACCTGTCACCACTTTTCCCCCTTTAAGAAAGGTGACAAGGTATGACTTGAGGCCCAAAACCTTAAATGAACCATAGCCAATCCCAAGTTCGCCACGAAACGAGAAGAACCATTCACCATCACCAAGGTCCTATCCCCTATCACTTATCAACTCTGACTTCCTCAGACCTGGAAGATCCATCTGGTCTTTCATGCCTCACTCCTGTCCCCCCATCACAAGAATGCCGTCTATGGACGGAACTTCCCAGCCCCCCCTCTGGACCTGGTCCAAGGGGAAGAGGAATACAAAATTGAAAAAATCCTATGTCATCGCGGAACCCCGCAACGTTGCTCCTTCCTGATCCATTGGAAAGGGTATACTGCCAAAGACGATTCATGGGTCTCTGAACGGAATCTAAAGCATTCCAAGTCCGCCCTCAAGGACTACAAAAGACAGCACCCTTTAGCCTTCCCTTCCAATCCCTCTTGATCTCATACCCACTTCACTATGCCCTGCACTGATTGTCCCTCCATCTCGCCCCCTCCCATCTGAGCCCCCACTACAGTAGATTCCTCCATCTCTTCTCCCTCTTCCTTTGTTTCTTCCATCCCTGTGGATGATATCTCTCGTCCTGCAACCCCTTTCATACCTTCACCTCTGCCTATTGCCAGATGGCTTCTCCCGTTCCCAGCTTCCTCTATTGACCCAGACCTGCTTGACTACAACGAACCTCGCAGAGTCCTATCTGTGGATCTTCCTACCACTGTGCATCGCTCTTATGATGACCTCTTAGATGGTTGTCGCATTACTTTTATTCAACATGCCCTCTCGAACTCCCACCTCGCCATGCCCATTGCATCCCACCTTGACTTGGGATCCCCCCTCTACCTCCTCTATCATGCATACTTGCAAAATGCTCGCATTCCCCTTTTTGCCGCTTGCCCCACTCATTCTGCTCACGCCAACATAGCCTTTCAAGCGTTGGCTCTGCATAGTATTGCTCGTGATGTCGAAGAATCCCTACTCGCTACCATGCACCAATTGGGTATGACAGAGTTCCTCAAAGACTTAGACCGTTACCTTGAAGAGTTACATATTGCCAGGACATTTACCACCACCTCCACTATTTTCGCCCTTGATCTTGACTCCCCTGCATCCACCCCATCCGCTTCTTCTACACCACTTACACCTCATGAACAAGCCGCAGTAGATCATGCTGAAGCACATTGGACTGGCAGTCATGGTCAAGTACCCCTCCTGACCACTCATCCCCGCTACGCTGAATCTTGTTTCCACTGCCATTGTCTTGGCCATGTTCGGGTTAATTGTCCATACTTCCAGTGTGGCAATTGTCTCAAGTGGAGCCCTGGTCACGTCCTCGCTCAATGCCCTAAGCATCAAAAAACCTCCCACTCTTCCTCATCCTCTTCATCTACTCGTTGGTCTTCCTCCTCGCATGGATCATTCAGTTCCGCTTTACCCGTTCCCCAACCCCACATGTGCACTACTCCCCCATGTCATTTCTCCACTGGGCCTATTCGTCATCATGTTTCACCCCTTATCCGTTACTTCTCTCAGTGTTCCTCTAATAACGACGATGCCTTAACCCCAGAAGCTTGGAGCAACATCACCAGCTCCCCCTCTACCAGGGATCACAGTTTGGATTTTTAATGGGTCTTCATCATTGTCTCAACCGTAGTACGGGGGTAATGTTATGATTCATCTAGGGACCCCTATCTTTTGTTCACTTACCTATTGTTCCCTCTATGCCTATCGCTCACTCTACATAGCCTGCTCTTTACACCACCAGTTGGCACAGTTATCCTTCCAGTTCTCATTGGCTCTCTCTTTTATTCCATTATCTTTCACAATGTTCTAACATAACCCATTGTCCATTTGCTGACCAAGCGTTCTCTTTCATTCCATTCATTCCCATTGCTTGGTCATCTCCATTTTCCATGTAGTATATAAACCTCACGTCATCTACCTTGTCACCCAAGTTAGACTTCCTCTTTACTTCCACAATCTCATTGTGCTTCATCTCCTCCGAGTCCTCATTCTACTCCTGAGTGAACACTCATCTCTGAACCTCTAGGCAACATTCCATTGGCCTACCCTTGAACCTCCATGTTATCAACGTTGACAACATTGACTAGCTATTGCTAGATCCTTCAAACCTAGTAGGAGTCCCCTCTAGGTCTGTGTCCCAGTAGCTTTAACTACCTGATTCTCCAAGAGGCCACGACCGTCCCTACCCAGGCCAGTCGTAACAAAAACATAGCTGTACAGAGTAATATGGAGAGGAGTAAAAGAGGAATAGGCAAGTCCGGATGGATGGAGTTGCGTTCTTTGCAAAAACACTCTGGAGTTGATCAAGTAATTATTCGGAGATGCGGAGTTAAGACTTAGAGATGGATATGACACATGATCACACTGGATTCAGACTTGGATTGGATGTAGACATGATCAGATTGGTTTGATATACAAAAATGGGATTTAAACTATCTACAAACAAAGCACTTCACCACATATCCAGTGCACTCTTGATCATCATCAACTCTCCTACCAACACTGCCATACTGGCACCCAGATCTGCTAATTCTGCTTTGGCTAACTTGATTCAACCTTGGACCATAATGATATGGCCTTCAAGCCTCTTGATTTTCCATACATCAGCTTCATGAGTGCCATATACCATATCTTTGGTCCTCTGGACCTACCTCTGACCCTCCTGTTCATAAACTTCAATATATTCTCATCTTCAAGATGTAACTCTGACTCTCAGACTTATACTTAGTATTTATATATACCTTTCTATCTCATCTGTTCTAAATATATATTAGTTCCACCTCTTACTTACCTCCAATCCTGTATTTGCTTAGGAACACTGCTTCAGTCCTCTTTGTATATCTGTTTTGGTTTATTTACCAATCCATCTCCATTTTTCATTACTAATCTGTTTCTATCTCCATATATAAATTCCTCTAAACTATGTAAAACATTAGCTTGTAATTGACTTAAATATGGTCCTCAATCCCATCCCTTGCACTTTTTCCAAACTTATCCCCTTCACTCTGAAATAAGAGCTAAACTAATACTTGGCATAGCATATAAGCTGAAGCTGAATGCTTATCTATCCAAAACTCTGGAGTTCCAACTTAGTTTTCAGAGTATTACAAGCTCACAAAAGTATTGGCATTACTTCTTAGTACCATGGCTAATACCTCTTACTCCCAGTCTCAAGCATCCAGTACTATAGCCTGTTACACCTCCATTTTGTCACAACATGCAGCTCTTAGCATATTTTTCAGTTATTGTTAGAGCCCCTCCATTTCCTCTAATCATACTGTAGATTTCCCACTTGAAGTAGCCCTAGCATCAACCTTTCCTTTCATACTTCTGTGCATACTCCAATTACTCCTAATCCTTCCCTCCATACTACTCATACCTTCATTCATCCTAGTTCTCACTTTTCCTGAGCAAGTGACATCCATCCTTCAAGTAAATCCAACCAACTCAGAAGTGACTCCAATCTCTTCTCTGACCCTAACTCTCCACAACACACTTTTGAGGCCCTTGTCTCATCCATCAGCCATTTAGCCTGTTCTGCTAGATGCCCTATCTGTCCCTCTGGCTCTAAAACTAAGGTCTGTCAACCTAACCAATTTGACAGATCTGATCTCTGAAAGCTTTGGACTTTTCTGGTCCAATATGAGCTGAATTTTCAGGACTGGCCTAAAGCCTTCTGTTTTAATTACATCAAAGTCACATATGTGCAATCCTACCTTGCTGGAATGGCCTTGGAATGATTTGAACCTAACCTCCTTCTCCAATCTGACAACTCCAAGCCTTGTTCACTCTGGATGAGTGACTACCATGAGTTTGTCCTGAAACTCCATACCACCTTTGATCTGCACAATCCCATTGATGATGCAGAACATAATCTCTGAGACCTTATCATGGATAACAGCCAGTGCATCAACCACTATGTCATCAGCTTCAACTGCTTGGCTGATCAAGTCCAAAATTATAAATATGGGGCACTCTACCATTTCTTTTATTCTGGACTTCTGGATCACATCAAGGACAAAATGTCCAATATTGACTAAAACAACTCTAAAGCATCAGGCTTCAAAGCTGTCTAAATAACCCTATACATAAAGGTCATAAGATCAACTGTATAAATGAGTATAAGCTTAGATGGCACTCTTTTTAGAGTGAGAACACCAAGAGAACCTCACTGAAGTCTTGAGGTAATGACATTGGGGTTTATATATTATACAAGTGTTTGTCCATGTTTACCCTAAGTACCATATACTTATAGATTACCATACTAGTGATAATTAAAAAATACCTAATGTGCATGCACAAGAAGGCAGAGATGAATAACATGCAATGTGTGCATATATTAGATTAAATATAAGTGTGATGTACACAGCATATCAAATGAAAGGGAAGAGGCATAGCCTCACATAGGATCTAATGTACATTGCATTGGATATTAAATACATGCTGCACACATGAGATGTGGCAGGAAATGAAAAGAGGGCACTGCACTTGAGGCATAATGTGATCTATAATTGAATAGATCTGAAGATAAAGTAAGATGCAATTTCATGAGAAATGTAAAGTAAATAAAGATTTCCATTAAGTAAGAAGTCACATGACCTTTAAACGGGAAAGCCACTTGTAGACTATAAAGGTTCCAGAATCCATGTAATATGGAAGTCTAATGGTAAAGTGTTCATTAGATAAGCATATCTAGTGCTTGAAGAGCAGGAAAATGAAAAATACATCTAGATGCTCATTGCACTATGAAAAGAGTATGTGACCTTCGTCACTAATCCATAAGTTCCTTATTTTATAATATATATTTCTGTCCATTTTCTATATCATTATACTGGCAAGCCTACCACTCTCCCTAGCATAAGATTTCTAGTGTAGACAATTAATTAACATGTGTTATTGGAAACAAAAAGCTGAACTTGACAGATAAGCTCAATTTTCTTCTCTGCAATTCCCAGACCCTCTGTTCTCTCTGATCCTAGAGAATAATTCCTTTAAATCCCTTGCCCCTTTTAACTTTCTTTCTATTTCTGTGTCTCCCTCTGATTTCTCCAAGCTTTTCCCTGACCAACTTTCCAATTCTTCCAACAATCCAGAATCTGTTCTCACAGACTCAACTCCTCTGAGCTCTCAGTCCTTTGAGTCTAATCTTTTCCTTGATACTGGAAATGGTTCATAGTCTGCATCTCTGACACCTCTGCTCCAGGAAGTCATGTGGCCTTCCTCAGTGGCTAAACAAGTTTATTCTTCCAGCCAACACATCCATTCCCTTGACATCTCCATATCTCCTGATTTTTTTCTTTATTTCCTCTGACATTCCTTTCTAGCTCTGTTTCCTACTATTGCACCCTGCCTCAGCAACACTCCATCTCCTGTTGTGTAGGAACACCTCCCTCTGGTTCCCTTTAGACTTTCTTTTCCAATATGCACTAGTTGTAGTCACTTCAATCCTGAGAGGTAATTACTCTGTTATGTTTCTATGCATTTCCATTAGGTTTCTCTGCTTCTCTGTCTTCAGATACCACTAGTGTACCATCTATTCACTCTGTTGAATAATATGGATCACAGTACCTTTTTCTATTCAATTGAGTATGAACACTGACAACCATTTGAGCTTGACTCTACAGTCTGGATACCTTCCTCCAACTGACTCCATCACCCTCTCATTTACTATGTCAACCCATTTTCCTGTTATTGTATGACTCAGATACTCCTTTCCAGTATCTGGTTAGTCCTTCCTGTATCTGGATACTTTCTTTCTACATTCTGAATACCTCATGTCCATTATCTTCCTTTTGATACTGGAATATCAACCTATAAGGGGAATAGGAATGTTTGCTCCCTTTTTTTCCCCCTTTTCTAACCACCATCCAACTACCATCTGACCTCTTCTCCTCTGACTTCTTATCTGGACTTAGGTCCATTCAGTTTCCTTATCTTGAACTCCCTATTTGGACTGTGTCCAATCAGCCCTATTATCTGACCCTCATGCAGAATGAGAAAAACAATGTTAGTAGGTATTACAAAATTACCTATCTATTTCTCCTTTTCCAGTCCCCTACTCTCTGCTCTCTTTTCCTTCAAACTCTCTAGCTCCTTCAATTTCACTTTACTTACTTTCTCTAACTCCTCCAACCTTTCCTCTGACTCCTTCCTGTATATCTCTGTGGCCTTTAGCTCCATGAGCCAGCCCATTCTCCTCACATGCACTCTTATCAGGTCACACATCTCCATAACTATGGACAGGAAGCTCTGAAGAACTTCTGCCAAATCCTTCCCTAACCCTGATCCTGATCATAATCCACTGATGCCCATCTTTGATTTTTCCACCCATACCCTCTTGCTCTTCAGCAGTTCATCATCATTGTTCTCTTTAACCTCTGTTATGTGTTTTCACCTCCACTTTGCCTTCTCTTCCACTAGCCTCTCATACTTGGCCTTTATCTCTCAATAGACAACAGACAATATTGATTTCCTAAGTCCAGGCAGGGACTTTTCCCTCTGCCAGCTGCATCGCATGCATACCCTACCCTTCTCCTTGTTCACACTCTGCTCTATATGGACTTGTTCAGCCTATATCTGTTAGTACATGCATTCTCTGATTAAGGGATTGCTTATCCTTTTTTTGACTGCTTTCTTGGACCTTTTCTGCACCTTCACCTTGTGTGCCTCCAACTCCACCTTGTGTGGCCCCACTTCCTCTTCTGCCCTCTTATGGGCTGCCTCTTCCTCTTTCTTAACTCTTGTCCACCATTACTATTTATTGAACTTGACAAGACAGATATTGTTGTCATCATTCTTGTCCTCTATGAGATAGTCTTTAGACCAGCTGGTGATATTGCTGAGTTTGGCCATAATGGTAGTATGAATAAAGGAGCAAAAACCACAAGAACTTGGATTTTATATCTTCTGGTATTGGATCACACCTTTCAGATTTTAATCCAAAACCCTAATCTCCCCTTACTTTATTGTACCCTTTTTAAGGCCTTTAAGAGTTCAGGCCTAAGAGAGAGATACTATCATATACCATATCTCCAGTCCTCCAGACCTACCTTCAACCCTTCCATTCATGAACTCTGACATATTCTTATCTTTGAGATACAACTCTGATCTCTGGACTTATACTTAGTATTTACATATACCCCTCCATCTCATCTGTTCTAAATATGTATTAGTTCCATCTCTTACTTACCTTCAATCCTGTATTTGCTTAGAAACACTGCTCCAGTCCTCTTTGTACTTCTGTTCTAGTTTACTTATCAATCTGTTTCCATTCTCCATTACATCTGTTTTTGTCTCCATATATAAACCTCTCTAAAATATGTACAACATTAGCTTGTAATTGATTTAAATATGGTCCTCAATTCCATTCCTTACACTTTCTCCAAACTTATTTCCTCTATTCTGAAATAAGAGCTAAATCAATACTTGGCACAGCACATAAGCTAAAGTCAAACACTCATTTGTCCATAATTCCAGAGTTCTGGAGTTGCCTTGAGGAGTCCAACTTGGTTTTAACAGTGAGCAGATCTGACATCTGATAGTTCAGTCCAGATGATCTTCACCTGCTTTGCAGGGTATTTCACCACTTCTTCTTCCTCACTTTCATCTTCATCTTTGTCTGTGTCTTTGTTGTCATCATGCCCAGGCTGATTATCTCACATGCTGATCTTTGAGATGGTCTGCAGACAGTTCTTGTTAAATGAACTGGATCCATTATCTGATTTGTAGCCACACAAATCCAAGTAACATACCATGTACCTGGTGGTTTTCCCTTTCCCTTTGATATCTCCCCTTTCTCTTTAACTCTACCACTTTCTTCTTATCCCAACAATTTCATACACTTTACCTTAAGTCAAATACACCAGGCACAAGTCATGCTGACTATGCTGCAGCATAATTCAATCCAGCTCACACAAGCTTTGCATGAGGATGAGTGAGTGACCACCTCCTTCACATTTATTGTCTTCATTTTGGAAGTCTCTGCATTTACATCTTTGCCTTTGTTATTCACAGCAGCCAACTGTGGACACTACAATTCAAGTCCAATCTTTCAGCATACATTGTGAACCTCCTTACCTTGGGTCTCATCATACTCATCCAAGCATCACTATACATGATGAGCATGACTGGCAACCTCTTCATTGATAAGGGCTGAGTGGTTGTCAATAACCTGGACATGCTGTTGTTGGCACTCTTTTCTGTTGCATCTGGTAGCAGACTTGTTGGTTCTTCAGTCACCTCTTGTATCTTCACTCTCTGCTCTTGTTCTAGCTGTTCCTGATCTTTCCATTTGCATTCTTCTCATATTCATCCTTGATCATCTGCTTCTAACTTCCATTTGATTGTGAATGGTTAAGTCTTCTGCATATCTATTATAATGCTGTTTTCAAGTCAAGCCTTGGCACCATACTCCTGCATTTTCTAGAGACAGGTATAAATGAACATCTATACACCTTCATCAGTAGAAACTTTGTGTGCAAGAACAAGCTATACACCAAGACGTCATTCCACTCCTTTAGCCACAACTCCTGATCTTCCTGCAACATTTTCTTGTTTTCTGGCATATACTTGATGGCATGCTGGGTCTTCTCACTTTCTGTTTGCAGTGCTTTCTTTGCAAGTTCCTTTAGATCATTGTTATTGACTGGCTAGGTGAACACAAGTAAATCAGCAATAGACATAAAGAGGAAAGATGGAGGTGGGATTGTGTGAGAGTAGGTTCAGCAGTAGTAAAGGTGGCTATGAAGAGAAAGCAATGAATGAGACTTAGGCAAGATGTGACTTGTACATGTTATATTAGCATCATGTGACTGACTAAGGACAGTCAGTATCTAAGTCTCTCTCAGATGTAGGAGCAAGCAGCTCTCTATATTTATAGAGTCCATTTTCCCCATTTTCTAGTTGATCTTCTAGGTGTCTTCAAGCATTGTCCAAGCATTTGTTATTGATCCATGTCCATCCTGTCCAATCCAAGGTGATCCAATCCAATCCATGCATATTCAGTTTGTTTTTATTTATCTAAACAGTTTATTTCATATCTGTATCAACTTGGACTCATTTTAACTGTTTTATTATTGTCCTGATTTGTTAAGACCATGTCAGATCTTCTGAGAGCAACTCCAGATCTCCAGAGTTTTGAATAAATGAGCATTTAGCTTTAGCTTATGTGCTGCACCAAGTATCAAACTAGCTTGTATTTTGAAGCAGAGAAAATATAGCTCAGAGAATGGATAGAATTAATAGAGGATCATATTGAGATTGGATTGGAGTTTGTATCTAAATCAATTACAAGCTAGTGTTGTATATAGTTTAGAGGGATTTATATATGGAGGTGGAAACAGATTAGTAATGAGATATGGAGATAGATTGGTAAGTAAACAGAATAGATATATAGAAGGAACCAGAGCTGTGTTTCTAAGTAAACACATGGATAGAGGAATCTAAGAGGCAAGACTAATATATATTTAGTATGAATGGAATGGAAAGATGTATGTGAATATATAGTACAAGTCTGGAGATTAGAATTATATCTCTGGGTAAGAACACATTAGAGTTCTAGAGTGAAGGGGTTGAAAGTGAATCTGAAGGACCAGATAAACAGTATATGACATGATTGCTATTTAATCATTTCTATTTCTTTTGAGTTCCCCTTTCCATTGAGTATTGTCATAGTACCATCTTGTTTAGAATTTTGATATGCTTTCTTGATGGTTTTGTTATGAAGTCTTGAATATGCCTGGACTATAAAAAGTTTGGATTTGAATTTTTGAATCCATCCTCTGCTTGTCCACCTTAATTACCATCATTCCTCTAAGTTTCATCATTATTGGTTCTTATCCTTGACTAGATTGTCTTGTCTTTGGCTTTCTTTCATTCCAGATATTTTTGCTTTCCATTCTGGATTCAATCAGACTCATTCATAAGCTTTGGTTTGTTGCAGCAAACCCTCTCTCACTTGACTACTCTATTACAGAACTTCTTGGGACAAGTTTACTTGCTCATTTTCACTAACTATTTACAGGTCACCTCAATTAATTTTACTGTTTTACAGTGCATACAAGCCTTAGTACTTTGCCTTTTTGTTCAGGAGTGGCATAACCCTCTAGAAACTCCCTGTAGAGTTCTTTATCCAGTTTGCCATATAAATAGGCAGATTAGACATTAAGTCCTAAAATATACCAGTTTTTTAGAGTTGTGATGGTGAACATAGCTCACACAGTTTCAAATCACATAACTGGACTAAATATTTGATCATAATCAATGCCTTTTACCTGAGAGAAGCCTTTGGCTACTAGATGGGCTTTCTTATAACCATTGGTCTTTACATCAAAGATCCATTGATTCTTTATAACCTTTCAGTTTGGAGCATGATCAGTAATTTCCATATCTTGCATTTTTTACATATGGATAGCTCAGTGTCATAGGTCTTCTGTTATAGAATTTGTTCTTCTGTGGATAGTTTTAGTATATTGTGGAAACTCCATTCTCTATTTATCTGAACAGAGATGGATAACATTACATATACATATATTTGATCAGCACACATGTGTTCATATTTCCAAATCTGAACACTGCATTCAGACTACATAAGATTGTGAACTTAAAATCTAATATATTGTGCCTTTATTCACCATGTATTATATACTTATCTGCTCTTCAACAAAGATGCCTATAGAATGTGAAAACAGAGGAAGGCTCTTACTGCACACAAACAAGAAAAGAGATATTGAAGAGAGACAGAGTACAATGCAAAGGGGAATCTGAAATGCTGGAATTAAGGTTGGTATGTACATTATATGATTTCAATCATAGAAAATATAAATATGCTGATGGCAGTTCATTGTATAGACCATTGTTGAAATTGATGTATACTAATCTGAAGATATTGATATACAGATACAGAATCTCACTCCAGACACCTGAGTAACCTTATTGAATTGAGCAGTTCAAACATATCAAATAGAAGATTTCACAGAACAACCTAGTTCTATTCAGGATATTAAAACACAACTAAAAGAAGCATGATGTCATCAAGAGAATCTTGAGAAAAACATATAATTTTGGCAGACAAAGGTGGATATGTAGCATAGACAAGCCAGGTTGGCTGGGCAACAATATTACAAAGCATTACTCAACAAGGAAATGATACAAGGAATAATAATTGGTATTAAGAAATGACTCAGAGACCTGAAAGCATATCACAAAGAGATAATGATATGGGCAAAGCAAATAAGGGATAGCCATGCACTTAAAATCACCAACTTGAACTCTTAAATTGCAGCTGAAAGGGAAGAATCAAAAAATGGCATTAAAGAAGTGTCACAATTGGTAAGCAGGGTACAAATGTTTATTGAGCAGTTGGAGAATACAGTGGCTAAAAAAACTGTCTGCATGTTTGGTTATTTTTCACTAAATGCATTCCTAATAACCTCTAATCCTTACTCTAATATATTGGTATATGAAATGAAGCACTGACACCTGGCTTTCTAACCATCCATATCCCAAGGCATATGAATAAGATGTGATGAAATGGCAGCCATTTCAAAACAGTAACTCATTTGAACAGTTTTTTGACTTTAAGTTTTGATTACATATATTGGACCCTAGCATGCTGTAATATGATTACATACATTTGGAAAGGGTTTCATTATGTTACCATTATGTAATTGAGTGTCAGACAACATATATAAACCCCATCATTTCATACTTATTTTCCTACCATCACATAAAACCCATTTCCATCTCTCAAAGAAACAATATCATCTCTCTTTTCTCTCATGGGCTTTCCTCTAGGAAAATTGCTATCCAAACTGGCCTAGGGAAGTCTACAGTATGCCAGGTTCTTCAGAAACTCCAGCCAGAGAAGACTAGGCTTCATGGTGGTTATCCTTTCAAGCTTACTTCCACTAACAAAAGAGCTATTGTCCAGCAAATTATTACTGGCAAGGCCAAGGATGCTGTTCATGCTATTAAATACATCAACACTATCATTGATACTCCTGTGTGTTCTCAGACTGTCAGAAATACTCTCAAGGAAGCCTCCTTAAAGGCTATGGTAAAGAATAAAAAGCCACTGCTTTCTAGTGGTCACAAGAAAAGAAGATTAGCCTTTGCTCTCAAGTACCAGCATTGGACTGTGGAGGACTGGAAGAGAGTTATATGGTCAGATGAAATCAAGATCAATAGAATTGGGTCATAGAATTGGGTCAAATGGACAAGAGTATATGTGGAAAAAGCAAGGAAAAGGACTAATTGCTAGAGAGGTCCAAGGTATAGTAAAGTTTGGAGGTGGTTTACTAATGGTATGGGGCTGCATAGGGTGGAATGGGGTGGGAATTTTGAGTGGGGTGGAGGGAAGAACGGATGCTGAACTGTATGTGGCCATTTTGAAGCAGGGGCTATTATAAAGCATGAAGGAATTTGAAATTCCTGATGATATTATCTTTCAACAAGATAATGATCTCAAGCATACCTCTAAAAGGGCCCAAAGGTGGTTTGAAGAGCAAGAAATCAAGCTTCTGAACTGGCCTGCACAATCTCCAGACCTTAATCCCATTGAACATATCTAAAATCACCTCAAGAAATGCCTCTGAGGTTATAAAAATGCTCCTATAGGAGTTTATTAATTATGGAAAAGAGTAGTGGAGCAGTGGAGAAAGATTAATGGGGAGCAGTGTCA
>JBBPQI010000089.1:0-13397 GCA_038092445.1 Gyrodon tennesseensis | reverse complement strand
CGTGTGCACTGCTCGCCCTTTGTTATGCTCACCACATGCGCGTCTCGGTTTTGTCTTTCCCGCTTGCCACCCCGTGATTGGTTATATACTTATACTTATCCTTATCGCACACTCAGGTCGGACTATTCCGACATCAATCCGCTATATGGTACTATGGAGGATTGGCATAGGCCAACCGATGGCGTCCATACACGTGGTATGAAGATCTTATATGTGAACCCCCCCTCGTTGATGTGTTACATCGAGATTCCAATTCAAATCTATTTGACGTCGATTCTCTCCCCCGTCACCAACTTCCCCCCGTGGTGTCCCACTTTTTCTTCCCAAAATGGACCTCGTCTCCAACCACTTGTCTAATGAGGTGCATAACTTTCTGGGTGAGCCTACGGACCCTTTCCTAATTTTCAGTACTGCATCCGCTGTTGAAAGAATCTAAGGCCTCCGAGGACAACCCCAAGTGCAACTGGTACATACAGCGTCCCCCGGGATTCATATACGGTATACGTCTCCCGCCCGTCAACTGGGCATCTATCTTCCAAGGTGGATCCATACTTTGTACAACTCAATCGGAGGGATAATGTCGACCCTTTACTCGTCGTGCTCTGGTCCTCTTTGGATGGGACCATCTTTGTGGCTTCTATGGGTCTTTATGCAACATGCAGGATAAACAGGGGCAAAAACTTCAAGAAAGGGCAAACAAAAAGCACGTGTTTTAAACTTGAAGATAAGAGCAGTACTCAATGAAAAGAATATTTTTCATATTTAGAATGTGCTGAAACTGATTGCCTGACCTCACTACCTGATCATAGTCAGGTGCATTGATAATTGCCCATTGGCCAGTTGCTCATCACTCAGACTCATCTCTTGTGCTCTAGACCAGCTGTTCAGAAGATTACATCAGGATATAATGTCAAGTTACAAAATGGATGGAGATATACACAACAGGCACAATACAATACAAATCAAGCTAGATATACCCTGAGTTATGTAGTAGTAGCTAGTATCATCCAATCAAAGATATTCAAAGAGATATCCAGAGTATCCAACTAATGCTGTGTAAGATTAGCAATCCATGCATTATTCTAGAGTGCCATCAGTAAGCCTGAGACAGAATTCCTTGAGCTCAAGGGATTGTCATGTGCATGAATCCTCTTCATGGATTTAGCATCCTGTTAAGCAAAGATATCAGCATCCAAGAGATATTTCATATCACTGATATCCAGCTTGCAGTCAATACAATGCTGCTACTCCATCTGCTTGACTTGGAGAACATGCTCTATCTGATTCTCCACAGCACTCTCCTCTGAGCTCATTTCATGTTTACCTAATGTCTTGATAAGACAGGAAAGTCAGTTCCAATCCAGAAGATCATTGTCACCTTGCTCAGCTTTGAGACCTATGATACAGTCAAGAGTGATAACTCTATGGTAGTATTTCTGGAGAGCATAAGTGAATCAAATCAAAGTAAAGTATACTATCAAACAACTCACATTTTGGTGCTGCATGGCCTGTCTGCCCACCTTCAACTACATCTCCATCTCAATGAGCAATTGTGCTTCAATCTCTTCTGTTGTCATATCCTGTATTTTCTCTAAGTCTCAACTCTGCATCTCTGGACAACTACTCAGCCAACTCTGGAGTGTTCTCATACAAGAACACAACTCTGTCTGTTCTGACTTACTTTAGCTTTTTCCTACTCTCTCCATTTTACTTTGTAGAGCTATCATTTTAATTTTGCTCTAGTTCAGCTTCTGATAGTGTGTCTTGCTTAGGAGCACAGCTCTAGTTCTTATATCCCTGGATTCTCTGTTTCTGTTACATATGCTTTACTCATCCACTTACTGATCTTCTTACCAATCTCCATACTCTGTTACTAATCTCCTTCAGACTCCAGTATATAAACTCCTGTACTTCAAGCTTTTATTCCTTAGTTTGAATCTCAACTTATTCCTCACTCCTAACCTCTGACTGAATTTTGATGGGTCTTCCTCTGATCCTCCAACCCAACTCCACACTTCTGATCCTCTGACCCAAATCTGGGACTGGCTCCAGACAAGGGCACAACACACAAGTTGAAGCTGATATTTCATCTGACCTGTTCAACTCTGAAGTTCCAGAGTTCTGACCTGGAGTAACCTGGTCTCTAACATCTGCAGTCTCTTGTCTACCATCCTGCATTAATTTCAGTTGTCTCTTGAACCATGTTATATGCAATTTCTTGTAGCACTTCTTCAATAGCTCCCTGACATAGTTATTCAATTTCTTGATTAGCCACTTATTTGTATATGTCTCCTGAAATTCATAAAGAAGGATTTCAATGTTTGTACTGTTCCAGAGTGATGTGGAACCATGTCACAAGTCAAGCACCAATTGGTCATGATCAGATCCAGGTTTATCTTTATGTTCAAAAGCATGTATGTCCTCTACCACAGCCAGTTCATGGGTGATGAAGTTGGCATCCTGGATAATATCAAACTTCTTTTTGAACAACAGATAAACTTCATTCTATGAGGCAAGTTATGTTTTGGTTGAATAAGTGAAATAGTAAGTCTTATGAGCATAAAATCTTGATGGTGACAGGGCTCTGTTGCTTTCTCAAGCACAATCACTTTATCTTTAGCTCTTCTTTGTCTTGGGAAATGTTTACTGATAATATTTTGTCCAAGGATATTATATAATGCTATCTCCATGGCTTTGGCAACTGTCTCAGATGTCAAGAACGCAGCAAAAAGCTCTTGGAGATGGGACTCAGGCTAAGGCTAATGTTGGTCAGACAAAAGAGGTTAGAAATGGGACTTGGGCTGAGGTTAGTGTTGGTTAGATGAGAGAAACTGGGAATGGGACTTGGGCTGAGGTTGATTGCATGGGAGAGTCAGGATACAGTGGGCTGATAGTCATCAGTTGTACAGCATACATAGAATTCAGTATTATGGCTTATTTCCATGCTAACTCTAATGAGTTAAGTCCTGTGTGAGATACCATGCAACTTCTTTATTCATCTGATGGTGTCAAGGGATGGCATCACATGAGTGTCAAGGCTTCATGTACCTTGAGTCAGAAAATGTACACCAGGACCTGCTCTAGCCTGTGGATCAAGTCAGATAATATGAGTGTGATGCTGCTTCATGGCAGCCATCTCTCTTTCCTGTTCTGCCTATGCATGAATTGTATGATTAGTGGCTGTATTGTAAGGTGAATGAAATACAAACAAGTTTCTGAATCTCTTATTGCATCTATTTTTCCATCTCAAGTGTCTTTTCTTTCATTTTGTGCTTTCATTGTTGCAATGTTGTGGCCAGTGTCTTGTTAGATGCCCTCATTGCTTTCAAGTGAGTGTGCATATCACCCTAGTCAATGTGAGAACTTGTCAACTCAGAAAGCAGAATATTTTGTCACTTGTCTCAAATCTCTGTCATAGACCCTCCATCTCAGCTTGGTGGTGCTTAGAAGCAAGGTTTTGAGCATTACAGATTTGCACTTGTAACTCAGCATAATCCTGCTTGTATGCCTATTATCATAGAGTATGTTAATAGGTTTTCTATTCAAATTTATTGATAAGAAAAGCTTTACCTCAAGTTGCATGTAAAGCATCTCCATCTCTACCTTCCATTGAGATAAAACACTATCCAAGTCATGCTGAGCGTTCTATATTGCTTTGTTCAATAGTGTAGTGTAGTGCTGCTTCATTGCCTCTCATTCTTGTTAAATAACCTGCTAATAACAGATTCATTAATTGCTTGGGATTTGAGTCAATATTCTAACTGACTCTGTTTTATTGCTGCAATTATATATACAAGCAACTGAGCTGTTTGTTCTTCTTATAAAGTTCTCATCTCAGTGCATATGAGTAATCTATCTCTTGAAAGTGGCACTTGTCCAAAGGCATATCAGTGGGCATCTGAGAAATCAGTTCTTGTACTTTTGTAGCATCTGGAATTTAGCTTATCTCTCTGATGTCACTATACTTGTTGACATCTAATTGGGCATGGTTGGAGTCTGTCTTGGGGCTGGGTATGCAAGAGGCTGGGTGCATAGGATCTTCAAGGTTCAGCTTGGGACTGGTGCATGAGGGGCTGGGTGTACAGAATCTGCAGTATGCATTATGTCATTGTTGAAAAGGTCATTATTGTAGTTAACTGTCTATAATTTTCATCTTCAGGAGGATGAGAATGGATGGAAGAAGGAATGGCTGTGACATCAGATATAGCAAACTCATAGCTAGACTTGTCCAAAAGTACACTAGGCACTCTGTAGGCTATTGTATATATGACCTATAACCAACCATGTCATCAGAATAATATACATTGCTGATAATTATATCTGAACATTTCTAAGAAATGGTATGAGACAATGAAAACAAAAGACTCATTTCAAAGTCTAATCCCATTCAAACTGCACACTTTTGTCTCACCTTAATAATGCATATTGTACTTTTGTTGAGCAGATTATTGGTAATTATGTTACCAATTACTTGTTATATTTCTAGAGAGTTATTGGTGACATTGTTATCAATTATGGACTTGTCTGCATTGGTTGGACCCTGTAATGTTGACAATCAGCCACAGAGACAAAATTATGTTGGTGCTCATCCCTGCCTCAGCTGCCCCTTATTGTCTTGACAAAAGTAGATGTAACAACACTAGTGAGATAAAGAAAAAAAATATAAGAATCCACTCATCATACACTGAGTTATTATTGTTCTTTGGTGCTGGTCACTGCATCTTGTTGCTCACATCTATCTCTACCTTGCTTGTTTCCATACCTACATTGTTGATATTGCAAATAACATGGTAAATAACAGAGTGTATATTCTCCCTTCACTGATAATCAGTACATTCCAGTGCATTTCATTATTGATGGACCAAGCATACTAACCTTGATGACAGATGTCCAAACTCCACCTCCAATGTCGTCTTTATAGTATGACATGGCAAAGACTGCACCAGGTGATGATGCCAACCTATTGTACTGATATCTTACATATGGCACAACACTTTCTGATTGCTGAGAGTTTCCTTCAAGACACAAGACTACAACCATATGTTCATAACTGCCTTGTTACAGTCTATGAAGGATATCATGCCTATTGTTGCTGTATCTTCTTTAAGTATCACTGTCACCTCCTCAAAAATCTTCTACTAGGAGAAGATGAGAACAACTTTTATGGAGACATAGTCATAATGAGAGTTGGTGTTGGTCCACAGGATGTCATGAACATGAGGGGGAGAGATACCTGTATTGCTGATTATATGATGATTTAGTAAGCATTTAACAGAACTCAAAACACATACTTATGGGTCTTTTCTAGATTTGCTTAGCATATATAAGAACTGGCAGCACTGTGACTTCCATGTGCTCTCACCTTCATCAAGCCAATGAGTGGTTGTGTACATTATTACTTGCAAGCCTGCCACAGAGCCTAGTTTGGAAATTGTCATATTTCAGAAATCCCTGAGTTCCAACTCTGCATCTCCAGACAACCATTCAGTCAACTGGTTCTCACAGAGAATGAACTCTGTTCATCCAGATTTGCCTTCGACTCTTTTTACCTCTCTTCATTTCATACTTGTATAGCTATTCCTTTAGTCTCACTTTAGTTTACTTTCTGACACTGTGTCTTGCTTAGGAGCACAGCTTCAGCTCTCATATCCCTGGACTCTCTATTCCATTACTTACTTACTTATTGGATTACTAATTCACTTACCAATTTCTGCTACTAATCTATTCCAGACTTCATATATAAACTCCTGTACTCCAAGCCATGTATTTTCCTTAGTTCAAATATTAACTTAGATCTACTCTCCTGACTCTGAAACTAAAGCTTTGACAACTTCACTCTAATTCTTGCTTGACTTGACATGGTCCCAAATATCTAAGTCTTTTATCTGACCCAATTCTAAAACCCAGGATGTAAACTCTGGCAAGAGTACACCACACATGGTGAAGCTAAGTCCTGACTGCTTGTACTAACTCCAGAAGTTGTGGAGTTACCTGGAGATTCCATTCTTAACAGCCATTTTGGAAAGACTTAATATTTGCAAGAGAATCAAAATATGTTAGCTCTAACCCTTTCAGGGTCATCAATGGCCCTAACCCTTACCCTGAAGATAAGTTCTTGATTATGTGATTTGATTGCCATGGTATTGAGATATAATCATTTCAAGATAACATGTCATTGGGACACTAATTTAAGCAACATGTCTATTCTATAATTTTAGTACTTTATATGCCCTCCCTTTGCCTTTATCACTGCCTTTAGTCTTCTAGGCATGCTTTCTATCAATATTTGACATTCCTTAACCTCTATCTTGCCCTATTCCACATCAATTCTTTTCCAAAGCTCTCAAACCCATCTTGGTGGTGTTGCATAGCTGTTGAGCTTCTTTTTGAGGATTTTCTAGATGTTCAATGGGATTAAGGTCTGAAGATTGTACTGGCTGATCAAGAACCTTGATACCTTGAGATTCCAGCCACTCCTTGGCTCTTTTAAAGGTATGCTTGGAGTTATTATTATCTTGTTGAAAAAGTGCTGCTCTATTCCATAGTGAGGCATGAACATAGACACAGAACATTGTCTTTGGTGGGTGGAGAAAAATAGTGCAGTCTTTCCTTTCCTTCATGTCACTTCCTCCATCCATGGCCTGCCATCTTCAGAGCTGTGCTCTCTCCTGGTTTTTTACCTTTATTTAGCTTCACACTTGTTAGACAATATGCCTGCTTCTTAATCTCACACCTCTGTCCAACTCAGCAACTCCAATATGGCAGATCCTAACCTTGAAGTAGTACCTAACTTCACTAGCCCCATTTTTAACATCATTCACCAGGGCCTATGACTAGGTTATCAGAAAGATAATCCAATAGTTATTAAGCATTTGACAAATGCATGAAAGGCTGACAGAGATACCCATATCACAGCCTGGAATGCACAAAAGAAAGCAGAGGCCAGGGCAGTGGAGCAAATTGAACTAGCCTGCAGGGCACAAGAGGAAGAAAAGGAGAGACTAGCCTGAGAGGAGGCCAAATGCAAGAAGCAGGAGTATGACAAAAAGAAACCCAAGATGAATCCCTTCACACTGGGTGCATTCATTGCCAACATCCTAGCTCACCCACTCTCTCAGTACACTTTACAGAAGCTAATCACCTTTGACTACATTGAACTCTGGTACTTCACCCTTGCTGGTAGACTTGACATAGCAAAGTACTTCAAGAAATCCCAAGCCAATAACACCTTTGGTATCTCTAGAGTCAACAACCACCTTACTGTACACTCCATCACATTAGTTAGAGCTTCACACAATGCTCTATCTGACCATGACCTATGCTTTTCAGAGTTTCTCCAATAACCTGCATCAAACTAGTTATATGCATAATTAGGTATCTTTTACCAAAATACAAAATTCTACCACTTGCAGTAGATAGAATTCTCAAAGACTCTAGGGCTAGATAACCCTTTATATGACATACCTTCCTTATTTTTCTTACAATATTTCACCCATAGGTTGAGAAGATATTAATAAATTTCTTCAAGTTCTAGCTCTATTACTATCTATAAGTACATAGCTAAAATAAACATTGTAAATACAAAATGTCTACTAAGTACATAGCTAAGATGAGAGACAGGATCCTCTGAAATGTTCTGGAATGCTCTGTCCCAGAAAGTCTCAGCATTCTCACAATCTCCAAAGTCCTACATTTTTATTAAGTCTAGAATATAGGCTAGGATGGAAGGGATTGGGCTTTGGCTTCAATGTATGTGTTGTGCCCTTGCTCAAGTTCCTCTAGCCCTTATTTATGGAGTGCAAGGTTGGAGTGGTTGGAGTGATCAGAGTTGTCCAGTGAGGGATGAGAGGGAGTTGATGACTATAGTTGATATTTGAACTGAGGTTTGTACATTGTAAGTACAGAGCTTTATATATGGAGTTGGAGTCAGATTAATAATCAGAATTCATAAGTAGAATGTATCCAGTAGAGGAGGAAGCTGGAGCTATGCTCCTAAGTGAAGCATAGGATCAGAGAAGTCTAAGGAGCGAGACTAATACATAAAAAGAAACAAGGAGGAATATAACTAGAATGGAGAACAAGAAAGTCTAAGGGAACTCTGAGCTTTCAGATAGCATTCTTGAAGAGAACACTCCAGAGTTTGTGAATAAGAGACAGAGGTGGTACCAGAGTACCAGAGTTTGACTTAGTGGTGATTTAGGATATGACAATTTCTTATAGTAGTATTAAAAGAGTAAAGCTCTTAGAATGTTCTAGGATGCATAGCCACAGCTGACTCAGCATGACTCAGCATACTCTTGGCATTACTAAGCTGCTTTGTAAGCAGCAGCCAAGTCTCCTGATTGGCTAGCACAGCCTTTGTATTTATGTATAAAAGAAGAGCTTTTCAGGCCACTCAAGGAGTAATGGGACCTTATTAAAAATAAGAAGCTTTTCTTCACCACTTGGAGTATTCCCTCCTTAGGCTACCAGAAGGAGTCTTGATCAGGATATTCCCACAATAATTAGGACTGCTAGACTACTTTGTTAGGAGCAAAAGACTTGTACCCAATAGTGAACAAGTGAAATAGGACACCTTTTGGGAGAAAACTCTAAATTGGGTCACAAAAGGGAATAGATCTCCAACAAAGAGCACTACCAGTGCCAATTCCTGTTACTCTACTATCCACTCAAGGAGATAAGTGACAGTTAATTATTAAGCCTTGAATTGCAATCTCCTTAGCTGTACAATAAAGATTGTGTTATTGTAATTATCTGAGTGAACTAAGTGAATTATTGCAACATTCCAGCCTAATCTGGAATTCTTTACATCTGAGCAATCCAGCATATCTGCAAATTACCATCCCACAAAGTCATAACCTTCTAAAAAGGTTACTTTTACTAAACTTAGCTTTTACAGCAATAAGCCTAGCAACTCTATAGTGTTGACCAGCACACTTGTAGTAGCATAACCAGACCATTTACATAGCTTTCATTACTAGTTCATAAATGTTTGTTGAGAATTAGTAAACATTCACATATTGGCTTTATTAAGTTTCCCACCAATTCAACCTTAGTTGATCTAAGCATCGACTTGCCTAGGAGATATTTATCCCTAGCTTATAGTGAACCATCTGTGAAAGGAAAAGCAAGCATCTGGGAAACATATCTTTAGTTCCAGTTGCTTGTACCTATAAAGAAGTAATGGTCTTTGGATTACCATGCTGGAGAAAGAAAGGCTGATGTTGAAGTCACCAATTTTGGGTTTCTTCTTATCTGCCCCATGTTTCTCCTTGGCTTTCTCTTTGGCCATTCTGCAAGCTTCTGCTTTTCTCTCATGCTGTTTGTTCTCTAGATACTCTGCCTCTTGTTGTTTAGCTAGATGTAAGATGTTCCAATCCCTAATCCTGCACTTGTGGTCCTCATCCCAGGCTCCATTGAGGCAGGCTACAGCATTATCCTGGTTGAGGTGGTGAGTGTCCATGAGTGCTTCTCAGATGAAGCAAAAAGTGGCTAAGGTGAAGTTTGGTCACTCTTTCTTGAATGAGTTGGTCATTGTGATGATCTGGATTAGAAAAGGATAAAGAAATGTAAGGATCATGTTGCAAGTTGGATAAAAATGAGTAATGGAATCAGCACAAGTGTGACAACAAAGAGATGAGGGTGGAGCAACAAGTCATCTGGGCAGTGGAGAAGTGGTGTAAAAGAAAGAAAAAAAGTGTCACTTACCTATGCTCATCTGAAGACTATACTTGATGCCTTTTCTCATGCCTCAGTATATCACAGAGTTGCACATTACTAATCCATCTCTGCATTCATATATATAGTTCTTCCATTCTATATACAAATCAGCTTGTAATTGACTTATGTAGATGTAGTCTCCAATCTGATTCTAGTCTTCTCTCTGAACCTTATTCTCTCTACTGCAAAATAAAAGCTATTCTGATACTTGGCACAGCATATAAGCTGAAGCCAAACACTTATCAGTATAAATCTCCAGAGTTTCAGAGTTGTCCAGTATCTGTTCCAGTTTTAACAATCTCTTATAAAACATATAAAACTAAAAAAAATAAGAACAAGTGAAATTTTTGAGCCTCTTACTTACATAAATGAACTGTTGTGAGACCTTCATACTATATATCTCTTTCTCTTTTCTACTTTTCTCAATTCTTGCAGAATCTGAACTATGGCTCTTTTGATATCCTGCATAAATGGAGATATCAATCTTATTGCTATGTAAAGTCAGTTTAAAACAGTGAAACATGAAGAGATAATTACCCACCTCACATAGATTCCATATAAATAACTATCCTCCAATCCCTTCATTCATCTCAAAATCAGTCCTTCTGAATTGTGACATTTATAAGAATCATTTCTGCCCATTTGTTTTTAAAATGCTTACCTTCTCATCTTCTTTCATCTTTGATGTGCTATCAGAGATATGGATATGTATAATTACTAGACTCCATTATCAACAGGCTCAGATCCCTCACTGTCTCATGTTATTGACCATCTTTGTTATTTACCTTAACTCTAATCTGACAAGAATTGCCACTTACTTTGAATTCCTTTTCTATAATTCCAAGCTATGGTCCAGATTAAGCCTTTCATCCATCTCCAGCCACAGGTTCTGATATATGAACAGGTCCCTTTTCCCACTGCTAAGACCCTTTACAATACATAATGATTTATCATATATGATTTTGTCAAGATGGTTTGAATTTCTAATAAACTGCTTAATTTAAAATCCAGACATGCCCTTAACTCTTACTGAATTGGTGTTGGAAGTAAAAAGATGTGAAATATTTTTCTTTCACTTTCTGATTTCCTCTTCACTTTTATATGGAAAGAGCATGTGCTTTCTTATGGCTAAGTATAACTTTGGAAACAGAATCTAATAAATATAGTGTGAATAGTTATGTTTAGATATAAATCCTATATCAGTTCAATTAGATAAGAATTGAATAGACTTGCATGGTTTTTTCAGCACATCTCTCACAATCTATACTCTATCTAATTTGACTTCCATTTCAGTTGTTTCAGATTCTTGCATAACACTATGCATAGAATTTCCACTATGTTCCCATTGTATTCTATGATCCACCACTTCTGCTTTCCCAGCCAGGGCCAGAGCTAATTGGAATTAGAATTCAAACAATGACAGGACCATAGCTTATAAAGAAAGGTTATCTTTTCAAAGAGATATCCTCATTGTATTATTATAAGAGCTATATATATATATATTGTGAACTGCAGGATGGTATTTCCAATCTGAGGTACTTGCAAGCACTTATTTCAGAATGATGAAAGTATGGTCAGATACTTCTAATTTAATTCAACTTTGATCTAAGCAGATTTGATTATTCCCATACTAAACTGAACTCATGGAAAAATTCTAATGTTTTAATATTTCCAAAAGCTCAGACTTCAAACTACCATTATCCTATCATTCAATACTTTCTGAGTTGTCTTGTATCTTGCCAATGTTATTACTGTCTTTTTTGGCTAAGTTGGCCATGTGGGACATTTCATCTCAAATCCACAGGCAAACTTCATTTAACCATTGCATGTCAACTGCTGCACAGAATTTAAAAAAAAAAATAAGTGTTGGGCTCTCACAATCATGTAGAATACAATCCATGAGGTCCACATACAAAAATATGAACTTTAAAACTTCATAAATTTAAACCACCACAATTTCAAATAGGAGAATATTTTTCAATCAGTACAGCAGAAAATCAACATATATTGGTGTAGAAAGTAACAACAGATACTCTAGTTATAAAGTGAGAATGGCTCTGATTACCTCTGATACCAGTTTTTGCAAGTCTTGCTTTGTGTACAGCATAAGAAGGAGAGCCATACCATGGAGAATACCAAGCATTTTTTGGAGCTCATTCCATGGTATGAAATTACCTGACATCTGTGAGAGGCAAAGAAAACCAGCCTGTTTAAAAATGGAGGCAAATTAAGAGAAATCAATGTTGTCTTTGCCATGCTCCTTGTAATCATCAAGTGACTTTAGCCAGGTAGTTATGCTGGGTATTTTAGCAAATGGTATATTGTCAATTAATAATAAAGCATCCAAAGTATAAGTCATTGTGATAGAGAAAGTAGAAGATGTGGAACAGCTAGAATTAGGCCCACCAGATGAATAAACTGCCATGAGTGCTACTGGCATGGTGGCATTGCCAGGCTAAGTAATAGGTGGATATAAGAATCTGTTCTCTTCTTGAGTCCCTGTATAACCTGGTCCTTGGAGGCCACCTTCCCATGGCAATGGTAAAATGATAATCTGAGGAGGAGCTGGTAGATAGAGATATCCAACTCCAGAAGGATTGAACATAGTAGGTGGCAAAGGATCTGATTCAGCAGTTGCAGTTGGCTGCATTCAAATGTGTGGCCTCATAGCATAATGTTACAATGTTGGGGATTTGTCATCAATTGTTCCAATATCATTTATCTAAAAATAGACACTTAGTAAATAGGCAGTAGTAGCAATCATCATACAATATATAATCTCCTGAGCCCAGAATGATATCTGGCTATGCATCAATACAAACAGGTCTTATTTTGACCTGGAAAACATAACACAGGTTAGTCAGGTGTTTTTGTGTGAACTTTGCATATATATTTCTTCTGAAGCTGATTGACATTTTCCTTAAGATATGCTGCACATTAATTCACTGTGACATTGGTTTCTAACAATTTGGATCCTGATATTGAAACCTTTGTAGCCTAGAAGTAGAGAGACATGTTAGTATAGATTCATGATTAGGACAAGTAGGCTTACCATTTGATTACCTGATTTTGAGTTGCATGCATTGGAAGGATTAGATGATTCATTGTTAGAGCTGCCATCTTCAAAATACATGAGAACATTCTTGAGTGGATGAGTGGATGGCTTTCCATTTGTAAGATATGGTAGCATAAGCATTGGGCACATTCTTGATATAAATAGCACTAGTTCTTGCTCTGACTGAATAAATGTTGCTGCATGCTTTGTATTGTTTGAGTCCAGGCAATACTGAATTTGAGGGCAGAACCATAGCATTTGAGCTTTACAGCTACCAAATCACAAAGATTATTATAAATAATCTTGGACTCAACATTGAATGGAGAGTTGATTTACAAACAACACATGGAATGATAAAAGCTGGAAATTGTTAGCAAAGAGTACAATAGTCAGCCAAAAATACTTATGATAGGTTTGAGGATCATAGGTACTTTGTGCAGTGTGCACAGGTGCATTATTTCTGCTACTTATACTGGTAGATTTGACCTTTTCTTTCCTTTTTGCTGCTGGTAGCAGTGGCACCAGTAGGCTACTCTAAAGGAATGCATCATCTGTTCCACTGGACTCAGAACCCAGGTCACCATTTGTTATGGAAGAAACAGCATCAAGTTCTTGGGCATAG
>JBBPQI010000088.1:0-13400 GCA_038092445.1 Gyrodon tennesseensis | reverse complement strand
GGTGATGCATTGACTAAACAATGGTCAGGTATCAAAGAGGAATAATAGTATGATTATGCACTGTGACAGGTTCTACTGCTTTCCCTTCCTCTGGATATTCTTTCACTGAGAATGAGGCAAGGAGGCTGCTTGCTCATCTATTGTACTGGAGACCTTGTTTTCCCTTTCTCTGCATAGACTTTATTTTCTTTGAGTTTTCTATTTCAACCTCATGATTATCTTTGATTTCAGAGAGATCACTGAGATTGGGCACATATGGCACATGTGGGATATCCTCAGGCTGAGTTGGAAAATGCTGGATATGGACTGGCCTGGTGGAATGTTGGGGTTGAGTTGGGGCTGACTAGTGAAGTCATATGATGAGTGGTTCCTGTATAATGGATGCTGCAGGAATTGGAGAATGTTGTGGAGATGATGGCAGAGAAGTTGGATTTCTGGAATCACTGGTAATGTACAAGTCTTCAAAAGAAGGAGGGGCAGGACCATTACTGGCCATAGCTCGTGCTGTAGCCTGTGCTTGCATTCAAGAGAAAAATGCACTGGATTTTATAGCAACTATACCAATGTCTGAGACTAAACCTTTGCTAGGAATGGGCTTATGGCCATTTTCGTCTTTAAAAAACACTTTGTTGAAAGGAAAATTAGTACATTTATGAAACAAAACAAAAATCTACATATTATAATGCTTAAGGAGCACATTTTTCCATGTAATGTCCTTATACTCTTCAATTATGTTCAGAAGAAGGTAATAGAATTCCTGGTAGCTAAAATGGCTGTTTTTTTCTCCCCAACGCTTTTTTGAGCTTATTCCAAAGCAAGCCTTTGATGAGGAATGGCAGTGAGAATATGTCATCTAGTGAACTAAAACTCACCTGTACTGCTGCGTAAGCAATGTGTGCAGCTTCTGCTTTCTCCATCTGGTGGAGTGTTGCATTGCATAAATGTACACCAAGTGGATCCCTACCTAATGCTATTGAAGGACCAGTAAAAATATGTCTTGCAATCTAAGCTGGTGTCATATATTGTTCATCTGGTCCTCCGAATCCATCTCTGATCCCTTTATCTTGAACTCTGATGTGTTCTCACCCAGAGATGTAACTCCGACCTCCAGACTTGTACCTAGTCACTCACATACCTCTCCATTTCATCCATACTATATATGTATTAGCCCTGCCTCATAGATATCTCTGATCCTGTGTTTCACTTAGGAACACAGCTCTGGCCCCCTATGTACTGTACATCTGTTCTGGTTTACTTACCAATCTGTTACATTCCTCCATTACTAATCTGATTCTTCTCCATATATAAACCCTTTTGAGAATATGTACAACTCAGCTTGTAATCAATCTAGATATGGACTCCAATCCAAATCCCCCTTACTATCCTCTTGATTCTTTGACTTTCAAGCCATAATCCCTCTCTGCTCCAAAATAAGAGCTGAACTGGCACTTGGTGCATCACATAAGGTGAATCCAAATACTCATTCAACTGAACTCCAGAGATCTGGAGTTATCACCAGGAGATTCTGGCATGGTCTTAACAGCTAAAGGATTAGCTTGGCTATTGGGAGAATAATTGCATGACTCATCCATTTCAAGTAAAAGCCTTAAAAAAGGCCAGAGTACATATCTTCTCCCTTGTAATTCATGCCATTGTCTTCCTATAATAATGCTGGGAACTTGCTTGCAGACATGTTGATTTCACTGCTTTGCAAGTTTGCCAGTGTCCTAATTGGTTGGTTGCATCAGTTACATTATCAACTGAGTATCAAACTTACTCCTTTGACATATCTGGATCCAGATATACTCCTATGTGTTCAACTGGGCAAAGATAGCTGGTGAGAATTGGGTGGTTTAGTCCTAATTTGGATCTTGTGCTCTCAGGGGGAATTGGTGGGGACAAAGCGGTGGCTGTGGGATTAGGAGCTGCATAAGCCAGTGCTTTCTTTTGTAACTGGCTATAATTGTCAGCACAAGTGCACTCCATTGTTTTTTGCATCTCATAAGGTTTAATTAATTAATATGAGCTAGATATATGCACATATACTTACAATTTTGAGAATTTTTGTGAGTTGTGCTGCTTGAGAAGGATCATCAATTAGTGACTTTATGCTGCAGATGTCCCAAATGAGGAGCTAGTATACATGTTTGAAACATGCATGCCAAGAACTGTTCACACGACATGTGCATATCCTCATTATCTACATTGCTTTCCTCATCCTCTTGCCTTGTGAGTAGTATGACCTTGATTACCTTTATCAGCAAAATGACATTTTACTTATTCAAACTTATTTAGCTTTGTTTATACTTGTTCAGTTGAAATAAGGTCAAAATAAGCATAAATTCCACTAAGTAGAATAAGTTAAAAACAAGTCCACTTCATTTCATGTTTATTTTACTTGTGTTCAACTTAACTGACTTGTATTCATCAGAAGTATAGTTAAACAGTGTAGTACAAGTGTAGTAAAAATGCATACAAAAGTGTAGCCAAAAAGTGTACCAAAAATGTACCAAAAATGCGCACAGAAGTGTACTATAAGTGTAATCAGAAAGTGTACCAAAAGTGTAGTAAAAATGCGCAGAAAAGTGTACTAAAAGTATAGCCAAAAAGTGTACCAAAAGTGTAACTAAAAAGTGTAGTAAAAATGCTCACAAAAGTGTAGCCAAAAGGTGTATCAAAAGTGTAGTCAAAATGGCCACAAAAGTGTATTCAAAAAAAGTACCAAAAGTGTAGTCAAAATGTGCACAAAAGTGTAGCTCATAAGTGTAGTAAAAGTGTAGTCAAAATGCGCACAAAAGTGTAGCAAAAGTGTAATCAAAAAGTGTAGCAAAAGTGTAGTAAAAAATGCATACAAAGGTGGCAGTGAAAGTGGACCAAAAGTGTAGTAAAGATGTAACAAGAATGTAATGACAAAGTGTACCAAAAGTGTACCAAAAATGTACCAAAAATGTGTACATAAATGAGTGTAGTGACAAAGTATACCAAAAGTGTACCAAAAGTGTATCAAAACTCAAAGTGTAGTTGGGGAGCCCACCCCCTGTATAAGGCCCAGCCAATTGTTTGGTCATGCTTGCCATGGTGCACAAGAGGCATGACTTTTAGTGTCCACTAAATCATGTTTTAGGCATTTTTGAACTTTGTCAAAATTTTCGAGCAGTGGCAGTGTAGAACAAACCTGGCTACACTACACTTTTGTTACACTTTTTTTACTACACTTCTGTTACATGTTTACTACATTTTTGCTACACTTTTTACTACACTCCTGCTGCAATTTTTTACTACACTTTGTGGTTAGCAAAGTCTAAAAATGCGAAAAAGTCACAAAGTATAGCAAAAGTGTGGTAAAAAGTGCAGTAAGAATGTAGACAAAATGTAGCAAAAAGTGTAGCAAAAATGTAGTAAACATGTAACAGAAGTGTAGTAAAAAAAGTGTAACAAAAGTGTAGTGTAGCCGGGTTTGTTCTACACTGCCACTGCTCGAAAATTTTGACAAAGTCCAAAAATGCCTAAAACATGATTTAGTGGACACTAAAAGTCATGCCTCTTGTGCACCATGGCAAGCATGACCAAACAATTGGCTGGGAGGGTGGGCCCCCCAACTACACTTCGAGTTTTGGTACACTTTTGGTACACTTTTGGTACACTTTGTCACTACACTCATTTATGTACACATTTTTGGTACATTTTTGGTACACTTTTGGTACACTTTGTCATTACATTCTTGTTACATCTTTACTACATTTTTGTATGCATTTTTGCTACACTCTTGCTACATTTTTGTTACATCTTTACCAACATTCTTGTACAAATTTTACTACACTTCCATATGCATTTTTGCTACACTTTTACTATGCTTTTTAGCTACACTCTTGCTACACTTTTTGGTTACACTTTGGCCAGACTTTTGTGCGCATTTTTGGTACACTTTTGGTACACTTTTTGGATACACTTTTGTGTGCATCTTTACTACACTTTTTAGCTACACTCTTGCTACATTTTTGTGAGCATTTTTACTACACTTTTGTGCACATCTTTGGTACACTTTTGATACACTTTTTGGATACACTTTTGTATGCATGTTTACTACACTTTTTAGTTACACATTTTGTACACATTTTTGATACACTTTGCTACACTTTTGAGCTACACTGTTGTGTGTATTTTTACTACACTTTTACTAGACTTTTTGATTACACTTTTACTAGACTTTTGTGTGCATTTTTGGTACACTTTTGGTACACTTTTTAGTTACACATTTTGTATACATTTTTGATATCCTTTGCTACACTTTTGAGCTATACTGTTGTGTTTATTTTTACTATGCTTTTACTACACTTTTTGATTACACTTTTACTAGACTTTTGTGCACATTTTTACTACACTTTCCTATACTGTTTAGCTACACTTTTGATAAATACAAGTCAGTTAAGTTAAAAACAAGTAAAAATAAGCCTGAAATGGACAAGAGAATAAGCAAAACAAGAAATTGAGTGGTATTGTTTTCAGCTTATTTTGCTTACTGAAATATGTACTTATTTGACCTTATTTCAATAAATAAGTATGAATAAGGGTGAATAAGGAAGTTGATAATTTGCTGATGGGATAAAGGGAGTAGGAGAGATGTTGAGTCTCAAGGTGAGAAGAGCAGTAAATTAAATGGAAGAGCAATATGAGTAACGATGTGCGGTGCTCGTTGCTTGACTGCCGATCAGATAATGCCAGAGCAGATGGATGAAGTAGATAGTGAAGAAGACCCATCAGTTGTGTTCTCCTCAGGAATCATCTTCATAATACCTCTAACTGGGTGTCAATCAAGCAGGAAGTCAATCCAGGGGTAAACAAGAATCAGAGAATCCAATCAAGAGAGATCTGCTGTAGTTTCAATCTCTACAACTCCAAGGGAGTCTGCTCTTGTACGAAACCCATGAACCATTGTGGTATCCCTGATGCCCTCTAGCACTTCTGAGCAACGATGTTTGAAGTCTAACATATGATGGTTACAAATGACAACATCTACATGGGATGCAAGATCGCTCACCAAAAACCCATCCTGCCTGCTTACAATGTGCATTTGTCTGTCCTACCAATTTGTCCATCATTTGGCGGAAACAATTGCTGGCGTCTGTGATCTGGTTGATCTTCTTGAGATGTCCATATACAGCCCGATAAATGGTAAACCTTGGAACTGTGAACTCCAGACCAAGAGTGTCAGGCCCATGAAGGATACCAGAGGAAAAGGGAATAGTCACATTGACAGCAGCGACCAATGCATCTTTCCACTTGCTTCTCACCAATGTTGATTTTGCCCACTCTCTCAGGAGTAGTGGAGGGATTGTTGAATTGAGGTGTGTATAAGGCATTGTCACTTCATGTGGTCTGCCTGCATTTGAGGCTGCATTACTGTTGGTTGGGAAAGTGGAGAAGCATCGATGGGTGAAATCTATGGAGAAGTTTCAAATGCATAGCAACCTGCACAGTGACAGAGCATAAACTCACTGGAAACCCACGTGGTGATGGGTGTGCCCATATAGATCTCTTTGTCCAAATTATTTACCATGTTGAGAAGAGACTCGCCTCCCTTGATCACATCTGAGTGCATCATAGCATAAACATTCTGGAGCTGATAAGCCATAACTAGTGACTTCTGATAACAATAGAGCTATGATTTCACCGCAAGTACTCGTTAGTGTACTTGAGCACCTCCAAGAGTCTTAATTATTCATGTAGCATCATGGGCAGAGTTGAGTGCAAGAAATCATTACATTGAAAAGGTATAAAATCTACATGCCATTCAAATTACCCAGCATTATACAACTACATCATCTTTTGCAAATGGAAAAATGTTAGCATTCAGTGCAGTTTGACAGTCAGTATATCATGGAGTGGAAAGATACACAGGTGTGTGATCATGAGCTCATTTTAGCTTCTCTAATTCTTCTAGCCTTTGCAAAATGACATCCTTGCTGGTCTCTTTAATCTCACTAGCTAAGAATATTTTGTCCAAGATGGCATACACCTAATAGGTTCGGTGAGTGAAAATGCGTGGCATGTATGAGCAAAGGACGTTCCCAACCTTGTAGAAGTTAAAAACCAGATCCAGCTTGCACATGTTATCAAAGAAAGAATCTTGAGAGAAAACATCAGCCATTAAAGACAATAAGTTGTTAGTGAGCTCAGACTCATCAAGAATCTCTATGAAGAGATGGATAGCTTCAAGATAGGCGAGTTTATTATCATTGGCATCAACGCATACACAGAAGAAAAGACCAGCATAATGATGATACACTATCTTGTGGTTCTTGAACTATGGATTATGTGAATGAGAACAAGCTTGTTATTGCTCATGACGACTGACCTCTACAAAGTTGGACTGGTACTTCTGATCACGAGACACAACTAGTCTGTGTACTTCACTCTGAAGCCTCACCTAGACAAAGCAAGGTTATTCTGGTGCATCTCTGATACAATCAATGTATTAGGTACCTCACCTTTTCCTCATCATCATATGGTATATATCATTTTAATAGCTGGATTTTCCCCTGCCTGTTCTATATTCCTGTTAGAAATATGTCATCATACCTGGATGAACTGAAATAAACTTATCTGTACCAGTATAAATCTGATTATTGCCGCATTCGCAATGGATGTCATCATTGACCTCATGCTATTGCTGGTGGGGCCAGGACATTCTGATTAGGTGAGGCAGACATAATCGAAATAGTATTTGCCTTTGTTTATACCCAACATAACCAGTTCCAGTTCTAGTACTCTGATTCAGACCACTACCCAAGTATTCATCATTCACTATCAGAAGAGTTATTACGGCCACCATTTCTGAAGGTTTGTAAGAGAATGAGAGTGAATATGAGTTACCTCTCAGGAGTTTGCTAAACAGAGCTTCAAGGATAGCACTGCCAATATTGGGAGGGAGCTCAGAGTGTCAATCCCTCCATTCAGCAAGTATTCTCCATATGCATTCGCCATGGGTGAATGTGTTTCTTCTGTCAGAAGCATTTCCTGAATTCAAGTAAAACTGTATGTGTGTGTAGGGGTGGAGGTGGGTCTTCTTTTGCCTCTTCAGATTGCCTCAGGAGAAATTGCAAACAATGAGCCCCATGTTCAATATCATTTACATGGCGGTTGTAACTTATTGATGTCACTGCACTTGCATCCATCCTGTGAGTGCTTCTCTAAACCCTAGCTCTTTGCAGCACTGTACACCCCTTCTTTTTCATTCGCTTTCCCTCTGATCATACAAGTATAAGCCCTATCCCATCCATGCAGCCCAACAATGTCAAAGGTGTCATGTATACCATCATTCACATAATCATTTGAAAGATCCTTAACCATGCATATTCTAGGGACAATGTTTGTTGTGCCACTTGTAATGAAGTGAAAGCTCAGATTGGTGAACAAGTAGTAAGTATGTTGACCAAGAACACACTATCTAACAAGCATTCCTACAGGAAAGAATTTGTGTGATCCTCCAGTCAGAAGCGATGGTCTGAAAGATCATTACTGCCACAGATCGATTTGTGATGAACTCCACAGAACCTTGACTGGACTGGATGAAGGGTTCCAAAGCAGACGACAAGGACCTGGCCAATTATCCATAGTACCGCTTATACTTCAAAGAATATAGCAAGTACCTTGTGATAGAGGTGGTAAGTGGCAACAGAGGCCTGGGGAACAATGGAGAAGAGACTGGGATTGAAGTCAAATGAAAAGGAAAGGATCTGAAAGGCTCACTTTCTCAAGGTGGCACGGTCTGCTTCAGGCATTGTTACTGCTCAGGCCTTAGCTGTTGTAGCTCCTTTCATTATCTGCTTGCAGTGCAAAGTCTGTAAGCGTAAATGCTCACATTCGGTAAACATAATTGATCTGTCACTCTGCTCTCCCCTGCAAAACACAGTTGCACTCAAATACATGAGCCTGCAGCACATGATCTCCCACTGAATCCCTTGAGGGTAAGTGGCTGGTTTGTATAGCTGATACAACACCTGCTGAATGAGGAATGTGTATCTATCTGCCCAGCTCCACAAAATCAACCATATTACAAATGTGGCAGTGGATACCACCTTTATTGGAAAGGAAAATCACAACAACTTAGTTCGGGCATACAATACATTAGCAGAATGAGTCTGACATTGAGGATGGGCTGTTGTCTCAGGTAAGAGTGGATCCTGGAGCACTGTGATTCAAATGTGGGTAGATATATAGAGTTCATTACAGTAGGATCATCTGTTGCAGGGATCATATCTGTGTCACACCGCACTCAATTTGATGGGGGCATAAAGAATGGTTTCAATGACCAGATCACCATCCTCACATTGACCCTCAACACACTTTCTTGCCCACTCTTGTCTCTGGGACTCACTGGTGCTGCAAACCAAAACTCTAGTTTGGATGTGGTTGCCTGTACATTTGAATTGCTTTGCACAGTTGCACCTTCAACTGCGTCATTGGTCCAGAACTCAACTACCTGTTCACAGGTGTGCAGGTGCCTCAGGATAGCTTGGCAGAAGTATTTGAGAAAATGGGCACGATAAAGAGTACATTCAATACTCCTGAGCATGAAAGTGAGCACCACCAAGGCAGTAAGAGGAGGATAGATGATGGGCAAGATCTGAATGGAGATGGGAATCACCAAGAAAAGCATGTTGTGAGCCAAGAACAGATTGTTATGCCACTGCATTGATCATGATTCATCCTCAGGACTCATAGACGCATCATAGTATAAATGCCAAATGTACCATGAACACTATGTTGGCATCTTTTTCAAGTGGCACTGCACTGGCGGAGGTAAACACATAGATTTCAGCTAGGAATGCACATGTGAGGGCACCAAGGACATTCATTCTCCACTTCTGTCAGCCATTGATGTTGGTGGTTAAGAAAAGGAGCAGCGTAGTGATTCGCAAGTACTTAAGCAAAATGCCAGACAGAACAAGAATTGTATAGTTGGTGGTAGAGGAACAATATGAACATGTTTCCATGGCATGTTGCCCAAACCTGCCTCCTGTGAGCTCCACATTTCAAGGAAGAGATGCACACACATACCTCACATATGTATGTCTGCTTCCATGTACACCAAGCCTCCTGAGTAATGTGTTGATATCTTTGGGAATTTCAGGTGGAATAATGACTGTGCCTTGTCCCTCCATCATGTTGAAACCAGCTTCCTTCATCAAGAGAGATTTTATATGGTCTACTGGCATGTCTATGGGTATCCCTAGTTGGACGAACAGGTTTGGAGGTCAGCATAATGCAATATTGGATGGTACAAGCAGGGTGTGCAGGCCAACTGCTGCTGTTATTGCAGAGCTGAGTTCCCTACACTGTTTTAGTATGTGGACTATCCTACACAAAGTGGAGCACATTAAGCCTGATCGACCATCTTCTTCATGAAGCCATTGGGCATCTGGGCACCTGCCAGTGGGTCCATTCTGGACTGGAATTCTTCAGACATCTCATACAATGTCGCCCATTTAATGTCGCCATGTGTATTGATCCATTCAATAAAGTGTTCCTGAACATTGTATGTAAGAGGTATGTTGGGAAAACCAGCACAACACTTACCAGCATCAAGAGCACATGCAGACAGCTGTCAATAATATGTTAGTGCTATCGTCCATGCCTTGCCCGTGTCTAGACAATATCTTCTTATCTGCTTATTTCAGGGTGAATGGTGATAGAGAAGACAAAATTTTCCTTCTTCCTGTCTTCAGGTACATTTCAAAGCAGAAAGGAGCACAGAAGTGTCATACCTGTACAGATATGTGAACGTGTCCTTCCAGAGCTGCTCTATCTTTCATACATTTATCTGACAGTACAACTGTTGTCAGCAAAGCAAAGATTCCAGCACCTTGATCGATATATATACACCCATCCATGTGGGTTCACATTCAACTTGATAAACCCAGAGCAAGAAAAGTTGTGGTTAAAAAAAAAGTGACACTTTTGCATGATTCGACTTACATTATTGGGGGCAAATCGTCCAAGTACCTGTAATATACAATAGAAATGATGAGAATTCTAACAATTTTAGATTCAGAATAGCAACATGTACCAATTTGCAGGAATTTCAACAATCCTGGTTTCATTTCCTTTCATAAGCAATTTCATCCATGTCTCTGCTTTTGCTAAGAAGTCAACTTTGATCCAATAATCCTCATCCTATAAATAGTATGCTTGAGAGCTGGGAAGGTTCGAGTGTTGTGGTACAGATGTGAGGGGTCTGAACTCACTCATGACACATATGCAAGTGATCTAGTATGATGGGGGATGATATCAGAAGCTGAGTGCCATAAAAAAAAAAAGAGATTGATCCAACCATATTCAATGCCCTTCTCGAGGAGCAGCACCATGCCTTCCTTGCTCATTTCCTACCATGGTGCCACACATCCTTTTGATGGCTTTCCAAAGTTAAACTCTGTGAGGAGTTTGTGAGTATGGTCCAAGATGTCTTGCTGCTGTTCAAGTGACATCTTGTTCAGATTCTGCAGAGCAGGACATGAGATCTAGCAAGTTCATAGCATGCTGGGTGTACCTCATGAGAGTACCTGTGAAGCCCACTATTCATGGAATGTCAACAGAACAAGCTAAAGAGTATGTAATTACAAACATTTCATGTCCAGCATCACAGACAGCTGCCATCTCCTTTGGGAATGTCTCCAAGCTATGTCCTAAGTACACCTGATATGAGGCAGACGCGAGATGATATATGCATAACACACTCACCAGGAATAAACCAACTAGTTGTAATCCCATACTTCTTGAAGAGCTTGAGGAGCCTAGAAACTTCTACTTTACCAGCATACATTCCCTGGCATTCTACATGTGAGGCAAGATGCAGCTTATTAGAATCAACTCACTCTGGAAATATCAAGGGAGGAGCCCTTCCCTCCATAGGAGTCAAGCCTAGGAACGTTAGAGAGTATGATATGTTTGATAGATATCCTGTACCAGCCAATAACAGCATTGACATCTATATCAAAGCCAATGAGAATAGTTCAGGGCATCGTGCAAGATATGGTTACCAAGTATTCCAAGGATAAGGTCATTTTGACAATGAGATGGCTGTTCATGTGCATAATCTGTGACCACATTGTCAGTATGTAAGATCAAGTCAAAGCTATAATAAAAGGTGGAACAAGATAAGAGACAGAAGATAATGACCTTCCCACACATGCAGAAGTACAGTTTGATCAAAGGCGAGTCCCAAGACTCTGGTCATGGAGTGCCCCAAAACCCTACCCCTTGTGCAGGTGCATTTGCACACTCATCATAAGGAGATAGGTTACACTGTTGCATTTGTGGCTTCAGGAAGATCTACCATGTTCCAAACAGACTCCAGGCCATCAGACCTCTGGGCTTTCATGGAAAACAAGCTGGTGAGCCTAAGGCTGGTTATAATCATGATTTCTGCAAGTTCATGCTAGCAGAGACTTCTTTTAGCAGGTTGAGTGATCAGTCATTGAGTATAGTCACTCCCATCACAATTTGGGTCATGCAGCTATTGAAATACTTTCAGTAGTGAGCTGCATGGTGCTATCAAAGGGGCTCCCATTCCTCACTATAGCAGGTTTTGTTGTATTACCAAACAAACCACCCTTCATTGTTGATGAAGATGTTGAGAAGTAGTTGAAAAGACCATCTTCTGCTTCTGCCTGCATTGTTGCTGAGATGAGTTTGTAGTTCCGCGAAGGTTATTTCCTGTTGCTAGTTGCTGCAAAGTTGGGTTTGCGAAGAACATACTACCAGCTGGGTCATAGCTGGATAGTGCATGGTGATCATGTCATTTGATGCTGGACTGATAATAACCAGCATCAATTTCCACCTTCTAGCTGTCTTCAGATTGAGATCAAGTATAGAAGTATTCACATTTGCCAATACCAATGCCACACTTGCCTATGTCTATGCTGTTGGGAGTTATCAAAGGTTTGTGGAGTCAGTGATGAAATGGTATGAAAACATTTTTGTGATACCTGTATCACAATGTGGAATATATGAACGCATGCCATATACCAGTATGAATAGGTGCACTTGTCTTTATGAGATAAAGCTATGATGTCAGGTCGAGCAAGAGGACTCATTTATGGTGTCTTGCTTGCATTGTAGGCTGTAAATTGTGTAGTTAACATGAAGAAGTGCATGGTTTGTCACACTGTGATGTCACGAGGCCACCTAATACTTTCGATAACCAAGCCTAAAAAGGCTTTGCACAGGATTATGTCATCAAGCCTTCTTAGGCTTGCTCCCTCATTTTAGCCAACACTGGCAATAAAACCAGCTCCAACTTCCTAGTAGACTTAGTAGATTTACTACCTTTCCCTCTACCTTGTAGTACCCTCAGGCCAGCAAGGGTGAAGTTGGAATCATTCGGTAATATCTGTTTCAAATTGAATAGTGCCTGATGTGCCCCAGTGATTATTGCAACACTATTGGCCACCATTAGCTTCCCATGCCCCTTGCCCTCTCCCCACTGTTGTCATTGTTGCACATGTCCCTGAGGCACCTCAACACCTCTTGCCATTGTCATCATTGTTATCCATGCCTCTCCCTTGACCTTTTATTCATCTCTATATACTAGTTAATCGCACAGATCAGCGCTAATTCACTCAATACCACTGCTATCACAGTTGTTCCTAGCCTGCGCTGTTGCCGCTTTCCCCACTCCAGTCATCATCAACTTCATTCTCTTCAAAGGGCTTGCATGCACTCCATGTTGTCACTGCCTTCTCTATTGCTGTTGTCAACTTTGCTATTGTTGTCACCAACTTCTGCTTTTTTTTCTTTGTTCCCAGCCCACATTGCCGCTGCTTTCTCTACTCTATCATTATTGTTAATTCTCATTGTTCCTCCTCATCTCTGTCTTCTGTTGTCCTCTGCTGTTGCCACACATCTTTGCCATCAACCTTAATCATGCTCACAACATAGTAACCACTTGCTAATTTCATTAAACCTAGTTTGTATGCTTGACATCTATCTCTGTGAAGCTAATGTATTTTGTTTGCAGCCTTCTTATTGTCTATTGTTGTGCTTGCCTGCCTTCTCCATTTCTTTTAATTCAGGCATAGTTACTGATTATAGTTCTGTTGCTGTTCAGCTTGGTGTCAACTCTCTTCACTAACTCTTGTGCATTTCATGTGTTTCCGTGTATTAAAATGTTCAACTAGCACTGAAACTTGATTCTGGAATAAATCTATGTTATGGGTTAAATAAATTTCTTTCAACACTCCCAAAACCATAACCATGAATACCCTTGCAGAAGGCTTTGCAAAGCGAGTTCAAATCTGTGTCTGACAAGCTGTAAAAGGTGGTCTGAATGTCTTGCTCAGGGTTTGAGCTCCCAGGGTTAGCATGTGCTGTATGTTACAACTGGCCCGGGTAGGGATGGT
>JBBPQI010000087.1:0-13430 GCA_038092445.1 Gyrodon tennesseensis | reverse complement strand
CAGAATTGATGAGATGGGTTGCCTGGACAGCATTTTCAACCTTGCCAAAGGTAAGACTAGAGACAATTTTTCTTCTGTTAGCAGGAAAAAGCTTGGAAGGATATTCTAATTCAATGTTTTTCTTGCTGGATGGATCTGTTTGATAACCCTAGCCACAGTAGACTTCCCCAGAACAGTTTGAGAGGATATTTGCCTAGCAGAAAGGCCAGATCCAGAGAAAAAAAGAATATTAGCTCTAATAGAGAGAGGAATGGATTTCATGGTGAAGTAGAGTTACCTGAGTGGGATTCATGCCATTTATATTGCTTAGGATTATGTAATTTACATAATCAGACAGAGTTGACACACAGCATTCATCAGAAGCTGTCAAATCCTTATGTTATTTACTCAATATTAACTGATAACATTAGAGTCAAAAAAGTATTCCAATAACAAGCCATTTTGAAATTATCATATCTCAGTGCCATGGCAACCAAATGACATAAATAGGGCTGTGTTGGAAAGTTAAGGGTTAGGGCCTTCAGGCATGTCACAAGTATTTGTCCTTATTTATTGTGATTCTCTCACAAATGTACACTTTTTCCAAAATAACCCAATATTGGAATACTTTTTTGAGTCACTGTATCATTGAGTCCTTCATCTGGCTTTTCCACACTTATTTGTGGCCATCTGACCCCAGGTGATTTATCTTGGTCTCATCAGACCATATGACCTTCTTCCAGTTATTCACAGTCCAATTCTTGTAAGCATGGGCAAAGTCTAAATAAGCCTTACAATGCCTAGCAGAGAAAAGAGGGCATTTGGACTTGACTACTGCCTTCATACTAGTCTTTTTCAAGTGAAGGTAAACAGTCTGGAGGAGAGGGGTTGGTTGATGATGTTGCTAAGGGCTTTTATAACTTGGACTGCATTTTCAGCCATTTGAGAAAAGATTAAGTAAACAGCATAATGAATATTGATAGAAGAAAGCTTAAATGAATGACCTCCAGTGGACTTCTGGAGCTTAGAACACTTTTTAGAGTGAAGCCTGGAAATAGTAGAGACATTGACACCAGTAGTAGCTACAATAGAGTGGGCAGATTGGCCAGTATAAAGCATAGAGATGATAGAATACTTTTGAGCAGAAGAAAGAAATCTTATAATAATAGTGATTGGAAATAAAGAGGCATGTGAACTTTTTTAGACTCAGATATAATGTTTATATATATATCTTTGTTTATATAATCAAACAGAAGCAATTTGACTAATTATACTTTTCATGATCAGAAGCTCAAAAACTATTGCAATGAGGTTATCATTTTAAAGTAGCTATATTTCAAGACCCTGTGGGACAAATTACATAACCATTGGATCTACCCACAGCCAGGGGTATACCTTTATTACATTTCACTACCACTAAGTGAGATTCTCATGCCCTCAAACACTACAAAACATATATTCCAAAATAGTCAAGCAATGGTTTTTGAGGTCACTATAATAAGGTACTATTTATCCAGGGTTATTGCTTACATATGTCAGCTTACATACAATACCCTTAGCCCAGACTCTTTACCCTCATGGTTTCTGCATGGACCCTTTAGAGTATATAAGTAGTATGGTTTTTACTATATTTGGTACCTTGAAATTCTTGTTCCTCTATTCACTAGTACTGTGTGGCATTCATATTCTCACATGTCCTTACCACTTCACATTTACTATGGTGTGTCTGGGAGCCTAGATATGTCAGACACACCAACAATTGCATTAAGAATTGCTAGGAGAGAAAATGATAATCAATGACAGGTGATCAATAATGGAGTGCTTTAATACCTAGGAGAGAAAAGCATGAAGCTAAGGAATGAAATAGAAGAGCAGGGACTAAATAGCTACAACTCTTGATCATTATACCATACTTGGAAAAAGAGTGCATGGATGCTGAATGCATGGACCATATTTGTAACACTATCCCACTGTCAAGAAATCATATCTTGTGATTGGAATTGTCTATAAGCTTCATCTTGTTTGAAGGTGCCATTCTCCCAGTTGTAAAGTTGGCCAGGAATATGGGAGTGAGTAAAGTTTTCAATGGATCAGAAGTGTAGGTACATAATGGGCATAGATTGTGGCTTTGCTAGGTGAATGCAATAGAAGTCTGCTATTGCTTTTTGAGTGTGTGTGAGTTTGAATCCATGTTTCCATTCATGTTCCTCCTAAGGAAAGCCTTTCCAATGAATGAGATACTCAAGGTGGTCTTGCCATAGATGAGAGTCCAAGATTTCCTCAATCTCCTACTTCTGATATCTATCAATTAGATCTGGTGAGGGAGGTAATTGGTTTTGCAAAGGGAATGCAGGAGAATGATAACAGGATAGTACACATTCATTGAAGATAGAATAGATTGTCTTCCACATTACTGGTAATTGGAATTTGTATGCACTTTTTCCATGCTTGGAAAGAACAGTGAAGGGCCTATAACACTTGTTATCTAGCTTCTTTGTCAGCCAGTCAGATGTAACATGCATGGCTTCCAGTTACACTTGGTCACCAACCTTGAATTCAGGTAAGGGTAGCCTTTTTCAATTGTATGCCTGCTTTATATCTTCTGATATCTTCATTAATGCTACTGTGGCCTCTTCTCATACTCCCTTTATCTTTTTTGCAAATTTATCCACCACTTTTATCTTTCCAACTTATCAAGAACTCATATCCTTTCAAGGATCTTGGCCATAGTTGATGAAAAAGGGGAAGTAGCCTGTGCATGACTGTGCATGATCATTGTAAGAGAACTCTGTGAGAGCAAGCCAGTTGGACCAGTTGGTTTGATGATAATTGGTAAATACTTGAAGGTAATGTTTAACCTTCTGGTTGACTTGTTCTGTCTGACCATCTGTTTGTGGGTAATAGGTGGTACTAGGATTACTGGAGATTCCTAGTTGGGTGAATAACTTGTGTATAAATATGGAGACAAACATTGGTCACTAATAACCTTTTAAAGGAGACCATAATGTCAGAATAGGTGATCACACAGCACTTGTGCTATCCCTGATGACATCATCTTGGTTTGCAATAGAATGACTTTAATCATCTTGAAAAACTGATCAATGATGACAAGTATAGTGTTGTATCCAGCAGACTTGGGAAGGAGTCTGATTAAGTCAAGAGATACCTGTTCTCAAGATTTGGTGGGGATGTCATGAGAGTGTAACAGTGCTGCAATTGGTGCTTGATATGGTTTGGTTTGTTAACATGATGCATAGCCTTCCACATACCTTCAAATATCCTAAAAGACTTCAGGCCATTAGTAATTCTGGGTGATAAGTTTGTGCATTTTATATTGTCTGGGGTGTCCTGCAAGATAAGAGTTATGATGCTTGCAAATGATGTTCTCTCAAAGCTGGGAATCAATCAGCACATATACTCTCCCCTTTCAATCTATGACTTGGTCTAACTCATTCCAACCTTCCTTCTTGGCCTCCAATCTGTCTCTTATCACTTGGTCCTGATTTGCAAAGTGTTGGCAGATTCTTCTGAGAAGAGTAGAAGGATTTTCTTTGAAACATGTCATTATGAGTACATGGAAGTATTCCAGTTTTAAGAGGATGATATCTTGATTGTCCTTCTCCCCAGTTACATGGTCTGGGCATCTTGACAGGAGGTCAGCTTTGCAATTGGCAGAACCAGAGTAATGGTAGAGTAAGAAGTGGTAGTCAGCAAATTTGGCTACCCAATGAGCTTGGTGATGATTGATTTTTTATGGCTTGTGAAAGTAAGCAAGATTTTAATGATTAGTCCAAATTTCAACAGGGTGGTCTGCACCTAGAAGGAGATGTCTCTATTTGGTGAGCACAAGCATAATTGTGAGTAGTTTGTGATCATAAATCTTATAGTTATATTCTGTAGAGTTTAAAGACTTAGAGAGAAATGCAATGGGTTGTCAAGAATTAAATTGATGTTGGGAGAGGACTGCATCAATGGTGTGTCTGAAGGTATCAGTCTTCAGATGGAAGGGGTCATGGTCAGTAGAGATGGCAAGAACTAACACTATGATGAGATAAGACTTGAGATTTTGAAAAGCTGTTTGTTTGTTGTCTTTCCAGATCCAATCTACTTTGCCTATAAGGTGATTAAGGGGCTAAGCAATGTCACTGAAGCCATGAATAAACTTGTGGTAGAAATTAACAAATCTTAAAAAGGATTGTAATTTCCATTTGCAAGTTGGGGTGGGCCACTTGAGGATGCCATGAACCTTGACTGGATCCATTTGAATTTGTCCTTCTGAAATGATAAGACCCAGGTACTTGATTTGAGTGCATTTGAAGTCACATTTCTCCAGTTTAAGATATAACTTGTTGTGTTAGAGGATCTGTAGAATAGAAAATAGAACCTGTTGATTATAAGAACCTACCTATACCTATAGGCAAATACCTATGCAATCAACACACCAGGCCACTTGGGGGTGACGAAGGGGCGATGGCCTTCTTGAGGGATACAATGTATGGTGGGTCTAAGGGAACTGGAAGGGAAACAGGCAAAGTTATAGGCAGGGAAGTATGAGAATTCCAAGTTAACTAATACATAAACGGTCCCTACTTATATACCTAAGTATTTGTGCACAGACCATGTGGGTACAGAACCTAGGGCAAAGGGTATACTAAGGGCATGATGTAACCATGTACTAATGTCCTTGGCAATGATTAATTGTGACTAAGAAGTAATCTTGGATGAGGTAAGGGATGCATATAGAATGTGATCTCTGTGGTTACTATGATACCGGATATAAATAGAAAGGTCTGGACTTAAGGTCCAGACTCTATGTTATCTAATCTAATCTTATCTTCCTGTGATAAGATATGGGACAATGTCTATAAAGTATAAATACAAATAGGAATGAGATATGCGCTGAGTGGTTGCATATGGAATGGAATAGAGTTCAGAACTAGATCTCAGATCTAATCTAATATCTCTACATATGGAACTATATAACTAATGTACTAGATTGTGGATCTGAAGTAGAATGGAAAGAATCCAGATTTTGGATATTGAGTTAATCTAGTGTTGGCTTGATTAGTACTTGAATTAGGAAATATCATCTAAGGGCACATGGCAGCCATGTTAAGACAATGATGACCTAAGCCTATGTTTATAGTCATGGCAGGCTTGACTATGAAGATATCTCATAAGCTACTGGTATAGCTTAGAGATGTGTTGACTAAGATATAGCTAAGGATAGGGCACAGCCTAGCTAAGGTCTTGCTAAAGTGTAACTAGATATAGCTAAGCGAATAGCTAAGTATCTAGTACAGAATAGCCAGGGGTTGGCTATGGATAACACTGGTCTTACTGATAATGGAAGATTTGAGTGTATCTTGTGTACCAATGTAATGGATGGTATGAGGATGTACAGAGTATGTATGAGAGTACATACAAGAGTGGTATGAGATAGAGGTAAGGAAAATGATGTTCCTAACATTGATGTTCTTTGAGAGTTTTGGTGAGAATGAGTATATTATCTAGGTAAACTAAAACCTTCCCTTGTAAAATGAGGTTATGAAAGATATTGTTCATTATATTTTGGAACATTGAGGGAGAGTTTGTCAGTCCAAAGAATATGACAAGTGGTTCAAAGAGTCTGTGGTTCATCCTAAATGTGGCCTTTCATTCATTGCTGTCTTTGATATGTATGTTATTGTAGCCCCAACATATATTGAGCTTGGAAAAGTACTTTGCACCCTTAAGTTTATTTATCAGATTAGAAATCAATGGAAGAGGGTAGTGATTCCTAATTGTAATCACATTCAGTTGTCAGTAGTCCTGGACTGGATGGAGTTTCCCATCCTTCTTCTTTACAAAGAAAAAGACTAAGGTGATAATCTGCATCAAACTAGTTATATGCATGATTAGGTATCTTTCATCAAAATACACAATTCTACCACTTGTAGTGGATAGAATCCTCAAAGACTCTAGAGCTAGATAATCCTTCATATGACATACCTCCCTTATTTTTCTCACAATATTTCACTCATAGATTAAGGAGATATTAACAATTTTCTCCAAGTCCTAGCTCTATTACTATCTATAAGTACATAGCTAAAATAAATATTGTAAATACAAAATATCTTCTAAGTACATAGCTAAGATAAGAGACAGGACCCTCTGGAATGTTCTGGAATGCTCAGTCCCAGAAAGTCTCAGCATTCTCACAATTCCCAAAAGTCCTATATTTCTCATAGTACCACTAAAATAGTAAAGCTCTTAGAATGTTCTAGAATGCATAGCCACAGCTGACTCAGCATGACTCAGCATGACTCAGCATACTCTTGGCATTACTAAGCCACTTTGTAAGCAGCAGCCAAGTCTCCTGATTGGCTGGCATAGCCTCTGTATTTATATATAAAAAAAGAGCTTTTTAGGCCACTTAAGGAGTAAGGGGACCTTCTTAAAAATAAGAAGCTTTTCTTCACCACTTGGAGTATTCCCTCCTCAGGCTACCAGAAGGGGTCTTCATCAGGATATTCCCACAATAATTAGGACTGATAGACTACTTTGTTAGGAGCAAAAGACTTGTACTCAATAGTGAACAAGTAAAATAGGACACTTTTTGAAAGAAAACCCTAAATTGGGCAACAGAAGGGAATAGATCCCCAACAAAGAGCACTACCAGTGCCAATCCCTGTTACTCTACTATTCACCCAAGGGGATAAGTGATAGTTAACCATTAAGCCTTGAATTGCAATCTTCTTAATTATGCAATAAAAATTATGTTATTATAACCATCTGAGTGAACTAAGTGAATTATTGCAACATTTCAGCCTATTCTGGAATTCTTTATATTTGAGCAATCCAGCATATCTGTGGATTACTACCCCACAAAGTTATAACCTTTTGAAAAGATTACTTTTACTAAACTTAGCTTTTACAGCAATAAGCCTAGCAACCCTATACTGTAGTGTTGACTAGCACACTTGTAGTAGCATAACTACTACCAAACCATCCTAATTACCAGACCATTTACATAGCTTTCATTACTAGTTTATAAACATTTGTTGAGAATTAGTGAACACCCCACATATTGGCTTCACTAAGTTTCCCATCAATTTAACCTTAGTTGGTTTAGGCATTGAACTGTTTAGAAGATATTTATTCCTAGCTCATAGTGAACCATCTGTGGAAGGCAAAGCACACATCTGGGAAACATTATTTGTTCCAGTTGCTTGTGCCTATAAAGAAGTCAGCAAACAGTGACTTGGAGGGACGGATATGGCCTAAGCATAGATTTTCTTCAAGAAATGTATTGAGCTCTTTTTGTTCATCAGGGCAAAGATTATAGATCTTACAGTCAATCAAGTGGGTTCTATTAGGACTTACCTATATCTCTAGGCAAATACCTAGCACCAACAACCAACCAGGCCACTAGACAGGAGACAAAGGGGTAATGGCCTTTGGGGTAATACAATGGACATGTAGTCGGAAGAGGAATGGGTAGAATTATAGGTGAGTGAGAATAAGAATTCCAAGTTATCTAGTACAGGAGCTATCCCTACTTATATACCTATGTATTGGTGCACAGACCATGTGGGTATAGGGTCATGGGCAGAGGGTTTGGGTAAGAATATGAGGTAAGTCTGTACTAAATACCATGATAACAGAGCAGGCAGTAATTAAGAAGTAATCCTGTATAAAGTAAGGGATGTGATCTCCATGGTTACTATGATACTGGATATAAATAGAATGGTCTGGACTTAAGGTCCAGACTCTATGTTATCTAATCTAATCTAATCTACCTGCAATAAGATAACAAACAATGTCTGTAAAGTATACAAATTGGAATGAGATACATGATATATAGTTGCATATGGAATGGAAGAGAGTTCAGAAGACAAGATCTCAGATCTAATCTAATATCTCTATATATGGATTACTTTCTAAATATGGACTAGATTGTGAATCTAAAGTATAACAGGAATGATCCAGATCTTGGATATTGGGTTAATCTAGTGTTGGATTGATTAGTACTTGTATTAGGTAATACCATCTAAGGGCACATGGCAGCCACATTAAGACAGTGATGACCTAAGCATATGTTTATAGTCATATATGCTTGACTATGAGATATCTTGTAAGCTATGGGTATAGCTTAGAAATATATTGGCTAAGACATAGCTAAGAGACAGGATGAGGCCTAGCTAAGGTCTTGCTAAGGTGTATCTAGATATAGCTAAGTAAATAGCTAAGTACCTAGTATGGGATAGCCAAGGGGTTGGCTAAGGTAATGCTCACCTTGAGCTTGACTGAAGGCTTGAGCATGTCTTGTGTATCAATATAGTGAATGGTATGAGAGTATACAGAGTATGTATGAGGATACTGCACAAGAGTGGCAAGAATTTAGAGGTGATCATAATAGATCCCAGGAATGAGTTTGATGGCATGATCCCATGGCTTCTGTTGTGGAAGTTCATCAAACAACTTCTTGCTAAAAATATCATGGAAATCTTAATAACATGGTGGGACCATTTCCTTGAAGGTTTGTGTGGGTTTGCCTTTGAGCACTTCCTCCACAAGCTATTGGGATGTAGTGATGTGAGCTCAAATGCTCTCTCCTTCTTCCTTCCAATAGGAGCAAAAGTTTAATGTAAAGACCTGTTCTCCTTTGCTTATCAGACTGTCCAGAAACCCTTTAACAACCTCCAGGTCTTCCTCATCTTCTGGTTCTGGCATCTAGAGAAGCTGCCAGCAATGTTTGGGACAGCAATTGAACTTTAATATGCTCCTGTCTCAGTTAATAGATAGATTGTGGTATTTCAATCACTTATGCCCTAGGAAAAGGTTATTCTTTTCTAAGTTAATTACATCAAATGTAATGCATTCAAAGTGTCAACTGATGGCTAGCCTGAGAGTAATGGTATAAGTGATAAAGCCACTGTTGTTCAAGGTTCTGTTGGCATTGTAGACTGGGATTGGTTAGGGAAAAACCTGGGCATTCAGCCCCTTTGCTTGAATGAATCCAGCATTGATAGAGAAGCCAGTACAACTGCTGTTAATCAGGGCACACAGTGAAAAACAATGTTGGTCATCTAGGATGGAAAGTTGAGCTGGTATCAGAAGAGAACTCCCTATTCCACAAATGAAACATTTGGACCCATATAGTTCTTGGACTACATTGGTTGTTTCTTTTACTGTCAAGCAGTTGAGCTGTTTGAGGACTGTTTGGGTGGTTTCTAGATATCAATGAGGATGGACCAAGACTTGAAGAAGAGCTAAGGCCTGAGAGGATTTTTGATTTTGGAGTTATTGAGCATATCAAAGTAAAGTCCAGGCACATTGCCTGTCTCTTGGCTGCTTAGAGAAGGGGAAAATGGATATATGAGGCACTTGGTTTGGTTTGATTTCAGGCTTAACAGAATCTGCATTACTCAAAGTTAATGACATAGATAAGATAGGCCTTGATTCACTAATCTTATACTGTTCATCAGTTATCTGAGCCAAACTCAGACCTTTTGTTGGCAAGGGCACACTACCTTCTAATGGCTTTAAAAACCCTCCATAAGTTCATGCTTCTGCTCTAAGGTCAGTCTTGATCCTCCAGCATTGTCTGGAGATGGACAACCTTATTAATCTGGAGGTGTGGGCAATCTCAAGTGAAATGCCCTTCTTTCCTATAGTTATAGCAGGTGATAGGTATGGTGTGCCAGCTATACTGTCGATCTAAGTCCATAGGCTGACCTTGGCCTCTGTATACAATATCCATAGCATCACAATGTTCAGAAGTTGGGGTGGCTGTGCTAGTAGTAGCAGAAGTGGAAGGAACCATAGTTGGAAGTCGTGTTTTAACAGGGCATGAAATCAGAGAATAGAAAGGATAGTGAAATAGGGATGGACTGCATTGTATCCTGATGGGATCATCAAATCTGCCTGGGTGGCCTTTCAGAATCTGACCTTTCTCCAATAACTTTCTCACCCAGTCTTTATAATCTTGGCTTGTAAACATGCTGCTTTCCTGTTCAATAGCATATACAATATTCCTACAAATATTGTTATGCAGGAGATGGATGAGGTAATTGGCTGTGTTAGACTCAGCTTCAACCATGATACACTTGGCTTTCACTAACAGCTGGCCTCAATATATAGGATACTCTTCAATCAGCACCTTGCCTTGTTTGAACCTAACAATTTCCAACTGAGCTTTTTGAACCTTATTCAATAGGGCAAATGCTTTAAGAAGTACTTCTTCAAATAGACTCCATTGGTAGTGTTGGTTGGTCAGAAGGATCCTTATCCAGTTAAAATACAAGGCCATCCACTCCGAAGTATATCCTTTTTGCATATAGATAAGAACAAGCTGGATTTTGCAATGGTCAGTGTACTTCTCACTGGACATCTCAAGGTAGAGCTGAATTTGAGCCACCAGGAGTCAAACTTAGCTTTGTTCCCATTGAAAATGGAGAGCTTGCAGAGTCTGGCATGATCATTGTCATTGAAATCATTTATGGCATTAATAGAAAATTGAATGGTGATTGTCATGGGAAGTAATAGGAGTTAAGATGGAAGTATGAGCCATAGTTTGGATTTGAGTAGCTTTGTGCTAATATCAGACATGCTGACAATTGCACTAAGAATTGCTAGAAGAGAAAATGATAATCAATGACATGTAATTAATGACAGAGTACTATAATACCTAGAAGAGAAAAGCATGAAGCTAAGAAATGAAATAGGAGAGCAGGGACTAAATAGCTACAACTCTCAATCATCATACCATACTTGGGAAAAGAGCACATGAATGCTGAATGCATAGACCATATTTGTAACAAGATATTCTCTTTGGTTCTTGTGTTTGTTGTTGTATATTGACAAGCTCTAACAATGCAATTATAAAAACCTACCTATACTTGAGGCTCAATACAGAACCAACACACCAGGCCACTTGAATGGCAACGAAGAGGCGACGGCCTTCTGAGGAATACAATAGGCTTTCTGGGCCTAAGGGAACTGGAAGGGGACAGACAGAATTATAGGCGGGGAAATATGAGAATTCCAAGTTAACTAATACATGTACTGTCCCTACTTATATATCTACGTACTTGTGCACAGACCATGTGGGTACAGGGCCTGGGGCAAAGGGTATGTAAGGGCATTATGTAGCCATGTACTAATATCCCTGGCAACGGCAATCAATCGTAACTAAGTAGTAACCATGTATAAGGTAAGGGATGCTTGAGGATACGATCCCTGTGGTCACTATGATACTGGATATAAATAGAGTGGTCTGGACTTAAGGTCCGGACTCTATGTTATCTAATCTAATCTTATCTACCAGCGATAAGATATGAAACAGAGTCTATAAGGTATAAATACGAATAGGAATGAGATATGCAATGAGTGGTCACATATGGAATGAAATAGAGTTCATGACTAGATATCTAATCTAATCTCTCTGTGTATGGAATCACATAACTAATGTACTAGATCGTGGATTAGAAGCATAATGGAAGGAATCCAGATCTTGGGTATAAGGTTAATCTAGTGTTGGCTTGATTAGTACTTGTATCTATTAGGACATATATCTAAGGGCACACAGTGGCCACATTAAGACAGTGATGACCTAAGCCTCTGTTTATAGTCTATCGGCCACGACTATGGTTCTACTCTCATAAGCTACGGATATAGCTTAGAGACGGGATTAGCTAAGACATAGCTAAGGATAGGGCATGGCCTAGCTAAGGTCTTGCTAAGGTATAACTAGATATATAGCTACGTGAATAGCTAAGTACCTAGTATGGGATTAGCCAAGGGAATGGCTAAGGATAACGCTGGTCCTATAGGTAACGTAGGACTTGCGCATGTCTTGTGTACCAATGTAGCAGATGATACAAGGATGTACAGGTCATGTACGAGGGTACACGTGAGAATGGTGCAAGTAAGGATAAGTAAGAGGCCAGGAAAATTGAGTTCCTAACAGCAATGAGTAAATTTGAGATGCTTTCATTCTGAGGTAGAAGGCTTGTAGTCTATATACTGCTTCTTTCTCAGTAAAGAGACCTTATCACTATCATCTGTATTTCTAACAAAATGAGTCCTGGCCATCATGTAAACAAATGTAAATTATATTACACAGTCATATTTCAGTAGCTGAAATAAAAGTATTCAATGCAAAAGTACAGTGAGAGTTAGTGTTATGACACTTGTTAGTAACAAGGTAACACTGTACCTGCAGTATAATGATCCTCTGATTAGCACTACAAGTTCATTGATCCTTCTGTTACCCAATGACTACACCTAGTTAGAGCAGTGGGAGTATGCTCAGGGCAACTGGTGTAGACTCTAGAAATATGATGATTCCTCTGTGAGCATGCACATTTCTACTATGCTCCTCATATAGGTGACAAGTTGTGACAGTGAGCTCTATAGCAATGTGGCAAGCTCACTATGCAGGAATGGTGGAATATGGCCTGGCTTCCAGGCAACAGTCTAAGCAGATGAAATTCTCAGTAGTGGAAGATGTCTTTCTAGCACAAGCTATACAAGATGTAATGGCTTACTGACGCTACATGTCATGCATAGCTATGATGGCAATGATATTATCAATATGCCAAAGGGGATGTAGAGTATATAAAAGATACTCTTCAATTCCAACCAAGGTTTAGTGGGCCCAAGAGGTGGTTGGCTGAAAGATGTCCAAGAATTGTCAGGCCTTAGCATTTATGAGGTCGTCAAGAAGAGGATGAGAGCTCTTAGATAAGAATAAGTCTCTAAGAGAAACTCAGGGATCTGGATGATAGACACAGGTAGATTGCATAGATCAAGGTTAAGTTACAAGAAAAGCTATGAAGTAGCTTATATACTGAACTAGCTGCTTTAGGGCAGGCTAGGATAAATAAGATAATACACATAAGTAGGAAATCCATTTCCCAAGGTTAAATGGGTGGAACTGGATTAGGCTAAATAGGAATGGGCATATATGAATGGGAGAGATAGGATCATAAGGCTATGTATAAGAGAATATAGCCAAGGAGATATGTTCATGAGAGAATCAATGGCACATGTGTAAGAGATCAATGATGCGCTCATGAGAAGGTAAACATATAAGAAAGGAAATCATACATATGATCAGAAATATTTCAGGTCCTTGATATGCTTAGCATTGAGAAACTCTGCCCAAAGGGTTTCTAGAGTGGAGTTGTTAGTTTGAAAAAGACTTCAAAGGGTGTCTTCAGAGGCAAATCCAGACAAAGGAAGAGAAAAAGTAGGGGGTCCTTTATCAACCATAACAGTCAGCAAGTGCATACCCACTCAACTAGTTTAAGTACAGATATATTGACTTTAGACTTTAGTACAGAATTCATAGAAAAAAATGCATGCCTAATATAACTTTTGGATTTGTGTGATAAGCACTAGAGCTTTGCTGTTACAGTTTTGGAGGACCCCACCACTTTTTCCCTTCCTACACCTACTCCCGC
>JBBPQI010000086.1:0-13434 GCA_038092445.1 Gyrodon tennesseensis | reverse complement strand
GGGGAAAGCTTGGAAGAATAACCCCCAACAGCTTTGGGAAGGGCAGAATGCTCTTTGGAGCGAAGTTTGGATATAGTGGAAGGGCTAACACCAGTTTGCTTGGCAATAGCTTCACCAGAGCAGCCAGCATCAAGCAATGAAAGAATAGAGCTTTGTTAAGCAAGAGAGAGGGATCTGACCATAATGGTGGTTGAGAATCAAGAAGTGTGTGAACTTTTTTAAACTCAGACATACTATTTACATGTATATCTTTGTTTGTACTAACAAATGATGGCAAATATTCAATGATTTGACTAAGATTCTAGTCATCAATTCAAAAGTGAAAAAACTCTTTCCATAGTATTGCTGTTTTGAATTGATTATATCTCTCTGGCATGTGGACCAAATCACATGACCTAGGGGGCAATATTGTAGCTGAGAGTATGTACTATTCATAACTTCACCAAAGCTAAGTGTAATTCCCACGCTGTTTGGTGGTGCACAAAGCGCACCACATTCTAGATTAGTATGGAAAGGGTTTTTGGAGTTACTGTATTTGGCTCCAGGATGGATAGCCTGCTGTTCCATGTCAGGCAGGGTTTCAACAAGCCACCATCCACATGCACCCTCAACAGATAGGTGCTGGACAACTGCTTCTCCATTGGGAAACTCCTTCCAGCAACTGGAACAAGAAAATGCAGGAATCCAGTCTGAAAGAAATGGAATTTGTGAAGACTTGCCTGTCATCTGTACTAGATCAGTTGATGGTGACACTCTCAGGACTTGGGTCAAGTCAGCTTCAATGACACTGCAAAGCTTATGTAAGACACATTGCTGGCTGGGTTATTGTAGTTGAATCAATGTGTTTAGCACTTAGCACTCAGCCTTCAGCCTTCATAATCTGTTTTTCCCCCTTTCATTATGGTAAAATGTCATTGGATAGTTCAAATTCTCATTCTCACCAAACTCTGTTATGATTCACCTAGGGACCCCCTATTCTTTTCTTTCCTACTTACAGTCTCCTCTATGCCTATCACTGTCTCTACGCGACCCACCTCTTTGTCCCTATAGGTTGGTGCAGTTATTCTTTAACCTTCCACCACCTTCTATAACATTCTACCGCACCCTGTGCCCTTCGCTGACCAAGCGTTCTCTTACATTCTATTCTCTTCTATCCGCTTGGTCATCTTCATTTCCATGTAGTATATAACCCTCGAGTTGTCTACCTTGTTGCTCAAGTTAGACTTCCTTTCTACTTCCACAATCTACTTGTGTCTCCTCCGAGTCTTCGTTCTACTCTTGAGTGAATGCTCAACTCCAAACCTCTGAACCCCTAGGCAACCTCCCATTGGCCTATCCTTGATCCTCCGTATCGTCAATGTCGACAATATTGATTAGCATTCGCTAACTCTTCGAACCTAGTAGGAATCCCTCTAGGTCTGTGTCTCTGGTAGTATCCCTATCTGACCCTTGAAAGGCTTCGACCGTCCCTACCCGGGCCAGTCGTAACAAACTCCTTCTTCTTCTCCAGCATCACCTCTAGTCACACCACTGTCTTCCAATCCCTATCCAGCAACCTCTTTAGGGGTTCCCTCATTACCTAAGCTACATACCACCACATCAAGCAATGAGGGCAAATCTGCTTGGAAGCAAACTCACATCAAATTCTCATTGCCTTATGATGAATCTCTTCCACCCATTTGTTCCCATAAAAGGGTGAAAGTCCTGCTTACTTCTGTGTGTGCAGTCTTACATTAAATCAGTATCTTACTCAGAATCAAATTCAATCAATTAGATATTGGTGAAGAGGATCCAGGAGATTGAAAATCTCCATATTCTTTGCATATTGCAGCTTGCTCATGCAAGTTGTGAAACCTTCACTGCACATGCAAAGTATCACCTTTTGTGCATCCATGAAATTGATATCATGTGCACAGCTGCTTATAATGAATATGAGGAGGCAGAGTTTCATGACAGTGGCTAATTGCCAGGTTGGTGAGGTATGGCACATTCTAAGTAGCAATGGGGCTGCTCTTTTTGAAGAGAATACCAAGCTCTCATTCATCAAGCTCTCACAAGTATCTAGTTGTTCTGATGTTTCCAATGCAAAGAACCTCAATGATTGTTCTAGCACTTCTCGTTGCCCCAGCTCCACCGAGGCATAGCTCCTTTTTGCATGTATTTTCTTGCTTTCTGTTGCCCTACACCTTGTTTCCCATGCTGTTCTCCTTTAGTACTCAGGCTACATATTTATCTATGGTAAAGTGCCATTAACTCACAAACTTATTCTGTATCACAATGACTCAACTCAACTTCAATGTTAGATTAGCATGATGGCCATTGAATTGATCAGACTTGATCACTATGCATCATATTGGGCACATGCAAGCCAATTAGGGGCCTGCTAAACAGCCAAAAACAGCCAGAACCCTTCCTTTCCATGTTATGTTCTAGGATATGCTGCAGTAATTATGACTATCCGATAACACACAGCAAACATGAAGCTGCCTCATTCTCCATGCTGTCTCCTTTATCAGTGAAGCTTAGCCTCTCCACACTTCAACAAGACAATCCCACCCAAATGGCTTCTCATGGAAGACATGTGTGAACAAGAGGTGTTTGTGGCTGCAGCCACCTGTAACCTCAGATCAATTCTGACCCCTTCATTGACAATGAACTCATCGTACCCAGCCCATTCCAGCCCATCCCATATAGTGCACCACCATCCAATCCTGGATTCACTGGGAACTTGCCAGCCTTCCAGTTTCAATATGATATCCTTGGCACTTCAAATTGGTCAGAACTCCCTACCAGCTCAGGCTCTTTAAATCCCTTGCCTTTTTCATCTCATACATCCACAACTCCCACATTATCAACTCAGCCCTACTATGCTTCACAAGGACTTTCTGATGACACAGCATTGCTGCTGCCAAGTCCCCAAATAGAATCTCCAGAGCTAATGGCTACTACAGTGAGATTAAGAGTGGCCACGAGTATGACCCAGGTATATAGTTACCAGTGACTTATTGAATAGCACACTGAGTCTCTTTGGCAGATTACAGGAAATGAAGTCAACGTGCTCAAAAGGCACCAAGGCCACTGTGGGTCAAGACCTTCCTCTCAAGATCATCTTCATGCTTTCAGTGACAAATTGTATAGACAAGCTTATTCATCTCACACATCCTTTTGTGCCAGTTCCACAAGTACAAGCAACTTCTCTCCTCAATATTTAGATGAACAGTTGGGGATATGCTCCTTTCTCGGATCTCTGAGAAAGGGATCTGATCTCTCTTGTCTCTCTTTTTATGATGAGATCACACAAGAAATACTAAAAGATGCCTGGCAGATATCAATTTGTGAAATGGTCTCATCAATGGGATGGCCAACTGTTTCACACAGAGAAAGTGGTTGAAGTGTCTGGAGGCACATGTTCCACAAGGCTTTGCAACAAGCATGCATCAAGGTATAAAAAGGTAAGTGCATTCCATTTTATATAAATTATATCTAACTTAAACACAGATATCAGTCTGACAAAGGAGATTGAATGCTATGTATGTATCAACCTTTAGGCATTCACATTTACTGACTTAATTTGATAGCTACTCAAATGCATCATGAATATCTGCTCCAATGCAGCATCAGAAGCAGAACTGTATGTGGCAAGAATTCTCTCAACAGACAATGCATCTCTGTGTGCAGATCCCAAGTGATTCGAAGCATGGAAGAAAAGTGAAGTTACTTGCATCACAAACCCTCAAAGCATCACTTATTTTATACATGAACTCAACAGTGATGTAAGTCCCTTTAAAAAAAAAATTCATCAGACTCATGGGTATTAATAGGGCAAAGTTATTCAATGGTTCAGTAATAGTATACTTGAACAATACCATATGACCTTCTGATATACTCATGCAAACTCCCCCAAGCACTACAACTCCAGTTTCCAATCCACTCCATTGCAAATGTATGTGCTCTCAGCCACTGCAGTACATTATATTGTTGTCTTCAGGTTGTCATACCCCAACTGTTTAACAAGCTTCTTTGTGCCCTCCACCATGAAGTTCATCATGTTGAAGGTGTTTGCAAAACATCAGTGGCATTTAGGGAGAAGATATATGCACCCTATTTCAAAATGATTTATGATAGTCTTGTTGATGCAATACAAAATGTTGCTATCTGTTAAGCTCTCACTATATGGATGAATTGGCTACATAACATTGGGAAGTAAGTACACTACAACAGTTGGTTTCATACTACTACTTATAGCCCTACAGGAAAAAGGCAGCTAAGCAAACTAGCACACTATTGTCCCCCCATAAGGCCTCTAGCAAGATTTTCATTCCTGCAGCTAATCAGGTTGTGGCATATAAGAGTTTGTATGTGTACTTGCCAACTGGTGGTTTTTCTGGAAATGCTATTCAGCCAGGGACATCAGCTGCCATCTCATACGAACAGATTAGTTATAATTGGAACAATTTTCAGTCCAATGGACAGTTTCCAATGGACCATTGATAATCTAGTATGATTTGATTGTAAATAGATTACTTGTGATTGTCTTATCATGTAGATATCTTACTAATCATTGATTTACACATGGCTGAATTTATTTCTCTTCACTTGCTCTTGCAATGTACACTATCATAATAGTATCAGACTTGCACTTTGATAGTCAAGAATCTGAAGGTCCCAGACTGGTATATACTATCTTCAAATTCACAGATGACCATAATTGCAATAAGTTATATCCCCACAAAAATTACAGGAGATCTGTTGTTAAGTAATTAGATAGTATACAAAAAATAAGTCAATTAAGAGTTGTGTTCACAGTGAGGCAAAAACTACTCTTTTGCAAAAGGGTATTATGCTTTCAACCCCAGATTCCAGAGATCAGGCAAAGAAATCACATATTTGACACCTGAAGGTCATAGGCCATACTATTAATTACTTGTGAGGCAAGTATAGATCCTCAAAGCTTATAGGATGAAGCTTTAAGAAAGAATATTGAGGTGTAGCTGAGTAAAGGGTAACATGATATGGCAAGATGGTGACAAAATTCAATCTCCTCTCAGCACACAGTGTTTAGCATAACTATGACTACAATCTACACTAGCATTTTGGAATCTTGTATACAATGGCCAAATCAAAGCAATTCCAGCACAACAAGAAAGTAATTGCTGAAGCAGCCCTTGAGATAAAGTATATAGCAGCATATGAAGCTCTTACCAGTGGCATTTGCAGGAACATTGCAAAAGCAGCACAGTGATACAATGTGCCATACTATACTCTTTGCAGACACTACAAAAACCTCAGTATTCCTTGGTCAAAGGCTCACAAACATGAGGATCATTGACCATTTCAATAAGTTTTCCCATTTGAAATCTGATAAATGCTTTAAGGGTTTTTTTCCCTCAGTTTGATCTCACAAATGAGCCCATTCAGAAGATTTCTCCACTGCAGAACCATCTACCAATTGGCAGCACACTGATCTGGATGACCATTCATGACTGCCATTTACTAGTGATACTGCATATATTAGAACAGTTGGATTCTATCACCCTCCCACTACTTCCAATGCCTCACATGGCCTACCTACTCCATATTCACATCTCCATTCTTATCCAGATTATTCAATGTTTCACAAATATCCAGCCTAATCTGTGTTTCTGAGTCAACAACAATGGAACACTTCATTGGCATAGGGGACTGTCTTATCTTATTCATCCTTACAGTTTCCCAATCAGCCTCCACAGACTTATTCAACTTATCAGTACTGTAACAATGTTAGATTTAACTACTATCACCCACACTAATACATTGCTTGATTTCTTGAAGTATAAGTTCCCTGGCATGAATTCCTTTCAACACTGACTGAGATAAAAAATCAAATCACCATGCTGAGCAGCATGTGTGACCTGGATATGATAAATATTTGCAGTAGACCAGCAAATGGCCTCTAAAAACCAGTATGCTTTACTCTTGCTATTGAACAAATATAAAAATCCAGAAAAAATTGTAGATTGTAGAGATACATGTAAATTATTAGTGACCTGCCACTGGGATAGCTAGCTGTTGTTGTTGAAGCTCTGGAGGGAATTTATTGATTTTTTTGCACTAAGCTAGGCTTAATAGTATACAAGCATATATGATTTACAGTCAACTCTATAATAACCCATATCTCCTCAGGATTGGTCCAGAAATATGGATTATAGGAGAGTATGGATTCTGATTGAGGTTGGCTGTCAACAAGACAGAGTTGGCGAATTATCTATACATATTTAAACCAACTTAATTCTCATAGAATACAAAGCTAATACAAAGCTATTTAAATAAAAAATAACCAGTAATTTTGTGTCCTTCATTTTGAGAACTTGAGTTCTCTTTCCATCTTGTCACCCTTCACTGCATGGCTGTTTACTTCTCATGCTGCTTTTGCCTCCATTACTGCTCAATAGATGTCTTTGTTAGTTGTGTTGAAGATGTTGTATACCTCAGAGGCTGGGTTGAGAAGCTTTGCTACATCAATTCAGTTCAAGTGCTAGAGGGCCTCAGTACCCTCCAGATCATCCAATGCTTCACTGACAGTGTTCTCAGCTTGCACAATGGGATTGTTTGGATCACATGAATTGGCAGTATGGATTAGGGATAAGATAGAGAGTGGTGGTTAAATATAAAATGCAGACTGTATTGTTGATAAGTCAGTGTCAGGAAGGATATGGACTCCTCTTGCCATGTTGAGAGAATATTGTAACAGTTACTCCTAAATTTCACCACTCTTGTACAGTATCCTTGTATATACTCTGTATACTCTTGTATTATCCGATACATTGGTACATAAGACATGCTTGAGTCTTCAGTCAAGCCTAAGACCAGCATTAACATAGCCAACCCCTTGGCTATTTCATACTAGGTACTTAGCTATTTACTTAGCTATATCTAGATATATCTTAGCAAGACCTTAGCTAGACCTTACCCTGTCTTTTAGCTATGTCTTAGCCAATATGTCTCTAAGCTATACCCATAGCTTATGAGATAACCCTTAGTCAAGCATATAAGACTATAAATGTATGCTTAGGTCATCACTGTCTTAATGTGGCCACCATGTGCCCTTAGATTGTATTATCTAATACAAGTACTAATCAAGCCAATGCTAGATTAATCCAATATTCAAGATCTGGATCATTTCCATTATACTTCAGATCCATGATCTAGTTTATATTTAGAACATGGTTCCATACATAGAGATATTAGATTAGATCCATGATCTCATCTTGAACTCTATTCCATTCCATATGTGGTTTTACATCACATATCTCATTTCAACATATTTATATCTTATAGACATTGTTCATTATCTTATCAGTAGTAGATTAGATTAGATTAGATTAGATAACAGAAGTCTGGACCTTATGTCCAGACCATTCTGTTTATATCCAGTATCATAGTAACCATGGGAATCACATCCTTTATCTTATACAGGGTTACTACTCAATTACCACTTATTCATTGCCTAGATTACTTAGTACTTACCTCATACCCTTACCCAAACCCTTTGCCTAGACCCTGTACCCACATGGTCTGTGCACCAGTACATAGATATATAAGTAGGAACAGTTCCTATACTAGATAACTTGAAATTCTTGTTCTCATTTGTCTATAATTCTACCCATTTCTCTTCCAGTTCCCTTGGGCAGTAAGTCCATTGTATCCATCAAAGGCTGACACCCCTTCATCTCTGCTGCTCAGTGGCCTGGTTTGTTGTTGTTCTAGGTATTTGCCTCAAGATATATGTAACAAAAGGTACAAAACTGTTATAATGGTATCTTTGAATTAAAATGGCTATATTTCCACAGCCTCTGATCCTGGTCACATAACATAGGAACACTTTTTGTAGCCAATGGTTAGAAGCTCCCATGCTCCCACCAACACTAAGTGAAATTCCCACACCCTCAGATACTATATCATGTACACTACAAAAGTACCAAATATTATAACAGTTTTGCACCTCACTATATTTCCATGCTGGTTGGCAGTATGCTTTGTACACAACATTGAGGGTAAATATGGAAAGGGTTTTTGAAGTCACTGTACAGCCACAGTGCTGCAGACTATCACTATTGGATAGTGGTGCCCAGAGGCACCAACATTCCCAACTCCATCTCTTTTAAGTCTTGATGGCAGTGGCATGCCTTTGTGGGAACATGTACAAACAAGAATCTGGAAATGATAACCTGCATCAAACTAGTTACATGCATAATCAGGTATCTTCTACCAAGATACAAAATTCTACCACTTGCAGTGAATAGAAATCTCAAAGACTCTAGAGCTAGATAACCCTTTATATGACATACCTCCCCTATTTTTCTCACAATATTTCACCAATAGGTTGAGGAGATATTAACAATTTTCTTCAAATCCTAGCTCTGTTACTGTCTGTTAAAGACTGGGTCACTCCAGGTCAGAACTCTGAAACTCTGAAGTTGGGCAGGTCAGATGGAACATCAGCTTTAACTTGTATGTTGCACCCTTGTCTGGAGTTGGTCCTGGATTTAGGTCAGAGGGTCAGGAGTATGGAGTTTGGGTCAGAGGGTCAAAAAGAGAAAACTATTGAGATTCAGTCAGAGGTCAGGAGTGAGAAATAAATTGATATTTGAACTGAGAAGTAAAAGCTCAGAATACAGAAGTTTATATACTGGAGTCTGAAGGGGATTAGTAATGGAGTATGGAGATTGGTAAGCAGATGAGTAATGGGAACAGAAGGTCCAGGGATGTCAGAACCAGAGCTATGCTCCTAAGTGAGATACAGCATTGGAAAATAAACTAGAGTGAAACTAAAATCATAGCTATACAAAGTAATATGAAAAGGAGTAAAAGAGAACGAGGCAAGTCTGGATGGATGGAGTTGCATTCTCTGTGAGAATGCTCCAGAGTTGGTTGAGTAGTCGTCTGAAGGTGTGAAGTTAAGACTTAGAGAAAATATGAGATACTGTATATGACCTCCTTTGGCCTTGATTACTACTTGGATCCTCCTACACATGCTTTCAATCAAATTCTAACACATCTTTGAATCTATATTGTTTTATACTGTCCTTCTGCCATTCTATTTCAAATCTTTTATTCTCCTTTAATATGTTTTAAATACTTGGCAAGCTTTTTTTTAATATGATATCAGAGGTGTTTAGTTGGATTGAGATCTGGAGATTGTGGAGGCCAATCCAGAACATTGATATCATTGTCTTCCATCCACTTCTTGATCTTTTTAAAAGTATGTTTAAAGTCATTGTCCTATTGAAAGATAACATTCTTCAAAGAAATTTCAAATTTCTCCAAGCTGAAAAGCAAGTTGTCTTTCAAAATGTCCACATATTAGTTGACATCCATTTTTCCCTCAACCTCTACAAGATGTCCAATACCTTCCTGACCCATACACTCCCATACCATAATATCTCCTTCTTCAAATTTCACTATTTTCTAAACTACTCTGTTAATAAGGCCCTTCCCTGCCTGTTTCCATATCCATATCCCCTCATTTGACCCTATTCTATTGATTTTGGTCTCATCTGACCAAATAACCCTCTTTCAGATCATTTCTGATACTTTAGAGCAAAGGCTAAACACTTCTTTTTGTTTCTTGTAGCAAGAAGTGGCTTTTTCCTCTTTGTTATAGCTTTGAATGAATGTTTTTTGAGAACTCTTCTCACTGTTTGTGAGAAGACTGGACTAAGAACAATGGAATTAATGTAGTAGATAATCTGGACAGCATTGGCAGCTCTGCCTGTAGTGATTTAAGTAATGATAGTATGCTAAAATGTGGCCAAAAGCTTGGAGGGACAGCTAAAAAGAGGCATACATACTGTAGGTCTGTTAGAAAGGAGATCTCTGAGTAATCTAGAGACAGTAGACTGGCTGACACCTAGTTTGAAGGTAATATGACAAGTAGAATAACCATTAAAGGCCAGAGAAAGAATATTTTATTTATAAGAAAAGTAAGTAAGTTATGTAGTAAATTTGAAAGGCATGAAAGATGAAACCAGCCCTTAAATAGTGTCAGTTGAAGTGATTACTAAGACATAGTAACTATGATAACCATCTGTTACGCTTCCATCAAGGATTACATATGACAGCTATTAAACTTTAACAGATCTAATAGATAGTTATATAATTAAATCAATAACATACTAAATTGAATTGACTATATCTCCATGGATACTTGTTCAAATTACATAAATCCTTTTTTTGGCATATAGCCTGGGGTAAGCACTATTAGGCACCCACTTACACTTTGACTCTATTTGTTTGTGTTCCTGAGTCATATAACAAATACTTCAAAATCTCAAAACATTGACTTAATTTCATAAGTCACTATATATAAATTCACCCAGACTTGAACTTAGGTACTTATATACATCTCTCCAATCCATCCATACTATATTAGTATTAGTCTCACCCCATAGATACATCTGATCCTGTGCTTCACTTAGGAGCACAGCTTCAGCTTTCACATATCTGGTTTTTATATTACTTACCGGTCCAATCCATTCTCTGATTACTAATCTGTTTCTTTCTCTGTATATAAACTTGATCTCCATCCTATATACAGTAGCTTGTAGCATATGTGTACCACACCTTTCCATAAGATCTGAGGTTATCTGATTACAACAACTTGATCTCAGAGTGTAATTCTGAAGCAATATGGAACTGATGTCGAACTTTATGCACATTTCTTCCCCATGAGCACCCCTTGAAGGATCAACAAAAGAGAAAACACAGACAGACCACGTCCAATTCGGTGTTCCGTGATCTGAAGTCTGAAGTGGTCCCGCTGGCTCGTCGCGCTGCATATGTTCGCCTTGGCAGCGCTGAGATCAGGGAGATTCACACCCTCCACCTCATATGACTCGGACCGGTTGTCGCCAGCTGCATCGGAGGTTTGTATCACCTGTCGAGACTGCCAAGTCCAATGCAGCATACTATTCGTAGACATGAGCAGTCAGGTCTGAGGTTCGTTGCTGAGTATACTTACGCCAACTTACCTTGATGTTCTCGAGCTTTCACTTGATTTCATCGTGCACGGCATAAATATTGGCGGAAAATCCGACAAGTGCCACTGACTGTCCAAGGTCCCAACACAGCCACCGAGTTCGTGCAATATAACATACCAAAAAAGGTACCAAGCCAGCCGCTGGATTAGCTCCGACTGTCTCGTGCCAAGTTTCAATCTCAAAGAGCCTTCAAGTTCAAGTCACGTCCACATGCATCCCGCACTTCGTCTAGAGGAGATTCTTTTGAATATTTTTGGCCAGTGCTACCCAACAAGTCCGATAAACAGGCAGCGTGCCTCGCGTGCTACTGCTGACCTTGCCGCTCTGGCCAGAACTTGTCACACATTCAAGGACCCAGCACTGGATGTACTTTGGACAGAGTTGGTCAACCTGTCTCCTCTCGCACGATGCCTTCCTGAAGCTTCACACCGAATATACCCAGGATACACCGTAAGACAGTTCCTGGTTTTCACCTAGACTATCGGTATTGAAGTCACATGAAGTGGTATTCATTCAGCAGACCGCTAAAGCAAGCCGAGTGGGATACCCTTCGAAACTACACGCGCCGCGTCCGATCCATATTGGACTTCACGAGAGGTCTCAATTGGGACTCCGTCAAAACACTCTTTAACCCTCCTACCCCCGATCCACTGTTCCCGAACCTCCGCATCTTGCGCTGGGAATTTATGAGAGAAACTTTTCCTTTAATGCACCACCTGACGGTTCCGTCGTTGACTTCCCTCGAGATTAATTTTGTGTTCGGGGATGTTCCTCCGTTTCACAGTTTCCCACAATCACTCGGTGACCTCTGCCCAAATATGAGGAGATTTCGGATACGCATGCGCCGTTCCCAGGTTGACTCCGACCGAGCCATTTCCGGCCTGGTACGCCGCTGGACGAATTTGCAGATTCTATATTGTCCGAATATCAACTTGGACATCGACTCTCTCATACATCTCTCCCGCACACCTTCCTTGATTAATCTGTCGTTCGCATTGAGCGCCGTGGTACCGGACCACATCATCTCCTCCCACTCCATACTAATCTTCTCGAAACTGCGCGATTTGGAAATAGCTTCGCAATCATTGGAGTCCATCTCGAGGCTACTTTCTCATGTCTTACTGCCAACAATCGAGTCTCTCACTGTCCATATCGATACTTGCCCTTCCAACTTTACTCTCAGATCATATCTCATTGCTGTTCAGAAGACTTGTACCTGCCGCTCTCTTGTCAGCTTGCGGCTGATTCAAACACGATCCCCGGGTTCTACCAACAACGGTTTGGAGCAATACCAGCTTACCCTTGAGGATATCCGACCTTGCATGGCTTTTGACCAGCTCCGTCGTATAGATATCAACACCACTTCGACAGTGAACCTGACGGACGATGACCTCCTCGAGTTGGCATCTGCATGGCCTCATTTAGAATATCTCCTCATAAACGAAGAGTCGGGTTGGAAAACGGAAGGTGGGATCACGCCAAATGGCCTCCTCCAGCTCCTCCAGAAACTCAAATCACTACACCACTTTTGTCTCGCCATCGACACACGGGGCTATGTAGAAACTCCTTTGGCTCTCGACTCGACTCAGATCGCTGGATTCACTCCGCGAAGTCCGTTTTCCGTGAACGTGGCTGACTCGATCATTCAACCCGAGTTTGTCGACGCGTTGGCGGCTTTCTTTTGGGGGATCATGCAGCACCATGCCAATGTTTCTTCTTGCTATTGGAGCACTTCTGCGATGGCAGATCGTCTGGATTCGGAGATTTTGAAAAAGCTGTGGGAGGATGTGTTCGTAAAAGCCCATGAGCGGGTTAGGGCCCACTCTCTGAGTTCACCGACGATCTCTGAGGGACTTTGAAGAACAAACGAACGTGGAGTGACCAGTGGTCATGATCTTGTGTCGGGGAGGGTAGAGTATGGTCCAAGTTAGTTTGTATATTCGACTTGATTTCGAACATTGTGTGTATTCAGTTTTCCCGTTGTCCACGACTCGATGGTGTTTCTCCTGGTTCATCAGTTGGTTTGGACACTTGGTTTCACTCATACTTACATGTAAACCTACTTGCTGCAGTTTCTTTATAATACATTGTCACCTTTGCATACTAGTCTAGGCATAAATATGAAACGTATAATAGTCTTCAACGAGTCAAGCTAGAAATGATGGAGTCTCACTGCAACGCCACTGCATTCAAGCTTTTATGTAACTTTACAACCCTGAGCTGCCAGTGAATGCCCCAGTTCCTCGTTTGTTCCCCGTCGACAGTCTCGAGTGCTCATCCAACGGACACCAGTGGTGGTTGAGCCCAAATCAGGCTTAGCCCTTTCCTCAACACGATGCTCGGGAAAAGCACAGCGGAATACATATTCATCAGAACCGCGATCGCAGGACTTCGGCTTATTGCTCCACTCAGCGTG
>JBBPQI010000085.1:0-13436 GCA_038092445.1 Gyrodon tennesseensis | reverse complement strand
TGGCTCAGCATATGGTCTTCCCCCAGGAGGAACAGGAATAGGTGGTTGAGGAACAACAAAGTCATCAGAACTGCTAGAGGAGCTAGAGCTAGAGCTAGAGTCATCAGAATCAGGATCATGGTGAGAATGAGGAGTGGGTGAATGGGATCTTGGTGTTGAATGTCTAGAGGATCTGGATGATACTGAAGAGGAGGGAAAGGAATCTGAGCTAGAAGACCTTGAAGCAGAATCAGATCTAGATCTAGAAAATTGCAGATAAGGAAAATAATAACAATGTATATTATAAAAAGATACATACCTTTGTCTTGCCTGATCTTGGTCATAGTGTTCTGCTGAGCACTGATTATATTTCTCCAAGGCCTGTGTAAGCAGAGCTTGAGAAAGCTGTTGCACTTGCTGAACTGCTTGGTCCTCTTGATACTAATGCTGCTCCTCTTGTTGCTGCTCCTTGTGAAGTCTCTGCTGCTCTAGCAGCTGTCTTTGCAAAGCCTGTTGATGCTCCTCAGCAACTCTTTGGTGAAGTAGCTCCTGTTATTGCAATGCCTGTTGCTGCTCCTGTTGAAGTCTCTGATGATATAATATCTCTCTTTGCACTGCTTGTAGCTGCTTCTTAGCAACTCTCTGGCGATATAGTTCCTGTTGTTGAAATGCCTCCCTTTGAAGCTGCAACTGCCTTTGGTGCTTCAGCTCTTGCCTTTGTATCAGCTCTTGCTGCAACTGCATTTGACAATGACACTCTTGAAACTGCTGCTGTAGTTGTTGTAGTCTTGCAGATTCCTGTTCCTGCTGAGCTTGCAAATATCTCTGATTCTCTGCCTCATGCTGAAAGTTGATGACATGCTGGTGAATCTGGGGGTTTTGTGGTAGAGGCAGGAGAGGACCAGGTTCAAAGGCAGCAGCAGAGGAATGATTGTGTCTTTGATTTCATTGCCTGCCATGAGTCTAACTAAAGCCTTCCAATAAGCAAGCATTGTAATCAATGCAAGCATCCATTTGAGGAAAGTATTGAGGCTGGGGAGGGGATAGCACAAATGCCTGATAGGGTAGTGGTGGATTTGGAAACATGGGTGGCTGAGGAAAGGCAGGGGGCATTGGAGGAAAAAGTGGTGGTGGTGGTACATTGATGGAAGGTAATGGGTTTTGTATTTGATTGCAATACATGTGTTGCATGTCATGATGAGCAATTTGATAATGGGGTATGCCAGGATATTGATAAACAGAAACTGGGGGATGAATTTAGAATTGATACTTAGCCTTTTATGCATTAATAGATTATATTCAACAGACTTACCATTAAAGCAGCAGGCATATCTGGTTGTGGTTGAATGGCAGGATGGAGATAGTAATGGGATGGAGGAGAGCCAAGCTGACGTTGATCATGTTCAGCCTGGCGAGCAGCATTTTGGGCATGCTGTGGGGAGGTAGGAGGAGTAGATCAAATAAAAGATTCATATAAGATATAAATAAAGAATGCAAAACTATCTACATTCTCAGAGATTATAGCTTTTTAATCCAAGGTATAACAGATAGAAAGTGGTCCAGGCCTAGGGGAAAAGAGTCCAGGTCCAGGGGAAAAGGTCCAGGTCCAGGGGAAAAGGTCCAGGTTCAGGAAGAAAGGTGCAGGTCTTCAGAAAGGCAGTCAAGGATGCACACCAATCCCTTTACCTTACACAGCAGTGACAAGAATTAACTGAAAGGCAACCAGGGCAGGAGTATGACAGAGCTAAAGGCAAAAATGCCTAAGACAAAATGAAAGGTAACAGCAAGGAAGAGGACAGGTCAAAGATCTGTGGATCTCCTTGGCAGCCTTCAATCCAGTCTCTTCTCTGTAGTGCAATCAGAGGTCTCTGGGCAACCAGCAGACACACAGAGTTAAATCTGTGAAGCTAGGTAGTAGAGACTTGATGACACTTCTTCCTGGACAGCTGGTTCTTACTCCTGTCACACTGTACTAAGACAGAGATCAAGTGTCTAATCCAAAAACCAACACTTTCACTGTTTTTCACTGATCCTATAACCTATGATGTTCATTAGACCATAGAACAGCAGAGACATATATGTGCATACCAACAGTGAAAGGCCTTATCATCTTTTAGATTTCTTATCAGATGACAGGCAGAAGGCATTAAACTCACTGATATATTTTATCAATTGAAGACTTAGGGACAGGGGGTTGTATAGATATGGGAGTGGAAATGTGAGTGGGATGAATTTGCAGTGATGGTGAGGTCACAACTGTGGTTGAGTGATGGTAGGCACACATGAACACTCAAAAAAGGAAATACATGTGGTAAAAAGCAACAAACTGAACTATCTGAAAAGAGCAAAATAGCCAAAACGAATAAAATTGCCAAAAAAAGTGTCAGGTATGTCTCATCACTTCGCCGTTCTCTCTTAAACTTATTGATGACATGCTAAGTTGTGCTAACTCAGTACACTATGAACTGCTCCTTATCATGTACTTCTGGGTCAGCAAGATCATCACCTCAGAACGGAGCACTATTTGCTAACACATGCTTAGCTGGGCAAGCTAATGGATCACCCATTTGTCTCTGTAAATTCTTAGACTCAGTTTTTCCCATCAGCAAATTAGAGTGATAATTAGTATACTTATTGTACTACTTATTCATGCTTAAAAGAACTTATTTCACTCCAGAACTTTCTCTTGAATTATGCTTATTCTTCTTGCATTAGCAAAAGTGTACAAAAAGTATAGTCAAACAGTATAACAAAAGTGTAGCAAAAATGTGTATCAAAGTATACCAAAAGTGTAGTCAAACAATCCAGCAAAAGTCTAGCAAAAGGTGCACCAAAAGTATAGTCAAACAGTGTAACAAAAGTGTACCAAAAAATGTAGTCAAACAATCTAGCAAAAGGTGCATCAAAAGTGTAGTCAAGTAGTGTAACAAAAGTGTACCAAAAATGTAGTCAAACAATCTAGCAAAAGGTACACCAAAAGTGTACCAAAAATGTGTACAAAAGTGTAGTCAAACAATCTAGCAAAAGTGTAGTCAAAAGGTGCACCAAAAGTGTAGTTAAACAATCTAGCAAAAGGCTAGCAAAAGTCTAGAAAAAGTGTAGTCAAAAGGTGTACCAAAAGTGTAGCAAGTTTCCAAAGGTTGTTAGTGCAAGTGTAGCAAAAGTCTAAAAAAAATATAGTCATGAGTGTAACAGCTTTGCAGCACAGCTTGTTGTGCATCCACATCAAGCTCCTGTATACTTATTCAGACTCTTCTTCAATTTCAGAGATCAATTCCCTTCCCTTTGCACATGAGAGGGTTTTTTCTTGGAAGTTATATTAGAGTTGCTCTCCTAAAAAGTGTTAAATCATGCAACATGTTTCATTCCCTCAGCAAGGTGATTCCTTTCTTCTATGGTAAGGCTTCTTTTGACCTCCCACAGGATATGCATAATTTCTCTTTTTAACTAGGATCCCTTTTTGATAGATATTACTGCAACTTTGCAAGCTCCTCCAACTTCTATATTCATCAGCAATTGGACCACAGCCTTATCCAGACTTAGCACTCTTAGCTTTCAAAAACAAGTACCACAAGTGATTAAATTAGTGTAAGTCACTGCTAAGGCACAATTAAGGAGTTTTTGCTCAAGCAGATCCAGAATTCTCTTAAGTCACAGTTGGAAAAGTGGATTAATCAGTCTAAGTATGATAATTCATGTACTACCTGGGAAGTCATATATATTCTGTACAAAACTAAGGCTGTGATTGTGGTCATATGTATATAGTATGTGATAATCAAGATGCAACTTGGATCATAAACAAGTGGTGTAGACAGGCACATGTTAGATGTGCTGCACACTGGCAGTAAATTGAGTCTTGAACATGAATGATTACATACTAGTTGGATTGACAATTGGAAAGAGTGGCCAGATACACGACCAACATTCCAGTGGACTCATTTGGTTCCTCAGCAACCTTATCGAACCAGCATATAACTGCATATAGGCAAGTAATGCCCTTGTAGATGAAAGAATTAACAAAAAAACATAGGCAATCTGAGCTTGAATCCACACAATGATTAGTAACATATTATTTGTTTGCACTCTAAGCATGCCACTTACAAAAGATAACTGAAATTCAACCTCACACTTGCTGTCTCACATGCACTCCCATTAGCAATTTACTAGCCTTGCTCAGCATCAGGAAAATCATGCCCCTGAAGACACTGAACAAAGTGACCAGAAACATAAGCAAAGGCATGTCCATATTTTTTATATTGCTCAACCCTACCCATTCTACTGCTGGCAGCTGTGATGACACTGATATCCTTGATCTGTGCACTTTACTTTGGTAATTATTTCCAAAGCTTGATGCATACAGAGGTAACTGATAATTCTCTAGATTTTGTCTGACTATTTATATTATGGCTGAGCACACCTGAGTCACCACCACCCATTCCTCTTTTATGCCTTTTTCTGATTTTTGACCACCTTAATTAATTTTTGTACTTATTTCATTTTTCCAATGAACTGAGTTTGTCTACTTTTACCCATTGAGACAACCCATCTAAAGTGTGATAAGTGCAATAATAAAACTGTACAAGTCCAATTCAGAAAATAAGTGGTCTTAAGTGACTTGTGCAAGCCCAGACTTATTTTCCCTTAGACCACTTGTCAAGACGAATAAGTGCTGTTAAGTGTGAAAAAGGCCATGATCCAATTGCTGATGTTACACTATGGTCCAAAGACCATCAATTTCTTCTGTTCTGGGACTTTCAGATTCTAAATGGCCTAGTTTCTCACTTATATTCTTTACAGAATCAGTGGCTCTCTCAGCCTCACTGGATGAGCTGGTTATGCCATGTTCAACCAAGGTCAGACTACCCAGTGGTCTTGCAGCTACAACATTCTGGTATGATCAGGACAGAGTAGCATGTGGATCTCTATCCCTGCTTTCTTTCAGGATAGATTCTGATATCACAGGAGTTGGTATTGAGAACATGTTCAGTGCTCTTTATTGAGGAGTAGTGTTAGGAGGAATATTCCTTGAACTTGTTTTGTTTCATAAACTATAGCATATCATTTGATAATCAATAGTTGTTTCTAGATCTTGAAAGAATGGGTATTCTTGTTATCCACAATGAGCAAGGTTAGTTGGTGGGCCAAGCCAAGATTATCTATTAATTATCAGAGAAAGCATTTAAAAGGATTTAAAAAGTACAAATAGAAGGCTTTGAAGGTTAAAGAATATGTTACAATGTGCCCAATAAGGACTGCAGCTTGACATGGGTGAAGAGTATCTCTTGAGTAGTTAACCAGGTAAGATCCTAGTATTCATCTTGGGATGTAAAAAACTGGGAAAATATACTATACCTGTTATGGATTGGATTGGAACTGTGATTCCTTGTGAACTGCAATGGATTGGATGGTTAGCATAAGTCATTGGAGTTAAGATGCTGCATTAGAACTTCATGGCTTTGGAATAACATCTGATAGGCAGAGTTTGGACAGCAAAATCTGTAGCTCTTCATAAGACACTTAGCTCAAGGGTTGGAAATCAAGTACTCACCTGCCAGAACTACTTGGAACTTCAAAGATGCATGTGAATTCAGGGGAACATTCATGATTTGAAAGTGTTGTCAGTGGTCACTGAATCTAGGCAACTTGGCTGTTAATTTCTTGTAAAGTTCTTCAAACTCTAACACACTGCATTGACAATGAAATCTCTCATCTATTCATATAGTTTTGATTTGAGTACCAGACTCAAATAAGATCACAGTGACTGACTTTGATTATCTGCTTGAGTCATCAAGTCCAATTCCTACCCCTATCCTTTTTCTGTCTTCTCCATCTATCACAGAAGACTCTTCTGACACCAATGCCACCTCTCTATCAGTCTGGATCAAGCGAGAACAGCATAGGCTTCTAGAGCATTTGCACAGGGGATTCAAACCTTACTGGAAGCCTAACTATGTGAAGACTTTGGAACTGTGTTTCACAGCAAAAACTCTCAGATCTGGTGCTAATAAAACCATATCTTACAACAATATGAAGTAGGTGAGATCCAACCAGTTAGGTAATAAGCACAGGTTTATCTCTCTTACAGGACAGTCAATTCTTTGAAAATGAAGTCAAGGAGCTATCAGACAGAGAATTACAGGAGGCCATGTTGATGAAGCATGCTGGCCGTGAAGCTAGATATCACCATGCATTGACATCTGCATGAGAGTTCAAGGAAGCCAAGCATTATTTCAAGTACTCAGGCTTAAAGCATCAGAAAAATTAAGATGAGTATGCTACTCTTGCTGAAGAAGATAACACAATCAAATATCTAATGAACTACACACATGAGGCTTATAATGAAGAGCTGTTGACATTCACAGTCCCAGACCTGCAACTTGACCAGTTGGAGAAAGAGGTTGAAAATTGTCTTCAATCAAGCTGCTCAGACCATGAGAGTATAGATGATTTATTCTCATCAAGCAACAAAGAGGAAGTCTAGTACATTTGAATTTGCTGCACATAGAAACATTAGGCTTATATCTGCAACAGGTACATACATGGTTCTCCATCATTATCATGTACAAATCAGTACAATTGATGTGTAGGTCTTGTACAATGTTTGTTTGTTTGCTGCAATTAATGCAAAATAAGCATGAGAACATAATTCCATTTTAATCCCCTTCATCCTAACCACCACCATGAGTGAAAACAGCATGCTGCTGAGAGCTTATAGAACAAGAGCTGGAAGGAGTGCAGGTTATCAAGGCCCAGTAAGTTTTTGAAAACATGCATTTATAGTGATTCTACCACTGATACTTCTGTGCAGGCATATAGCGCAGACTACAGAAATAATGTATTGAGTCAATCAATCGATTCACAGATTAATGTTGCAGCTGAACAGCCGCAGTTACTTAGCAACTACAGGATGCATCCATATCCTGATTGGCTTATATCAACAGTTGCAGAAGGTGATATAGGTTCATTAGAACCCTGTGAGGATATATTTTCCTATGAGACAATATGTCCTGCAAATCCCATAAGCTCCACTAGCATTGATCAGGTGGTTACACAGGAAAGATTTCCATTACTACTATTCCCAACCTAGTCATGGGTTCCAACTCTACCAGGCAATCCTGCTCCTAGTCATGCAGTATCTGGTTTTACTAATCCCAGCCTGGGCAACATTGCTGCATCCACTTGCCCTGGTAAGACAGCTCATGGTGAGGTGTTCAAAGTTATACACACATGTAGTTCTTACTCATATTTTCTTTTGAAGTACTTATCAATTCATCAGCCAACTACCAGTATCTATCATTCTGTGTGAAATGAATACCGTGTTCAGCTCCCTTTCCCCTTCCAAATGAATTTACCTGTGCCAGCCCCAGTATCCATGAATAACCTGAACACAACAGGAGCTGCTCCCCTGCCTGCAGTCCAGGGTACCAGTGATATGCAGCTTGTGACCTTCATGCCATCTTCACAAATAAAATCATTAAAGGACAAGATAAAAGAAGCTGTTTGTCAATACTTCTGATCTTAAAGCCTGATGTGTTCAACTGATCACAATTTGGAATCCATTGACACAATTCTACTTGGTCTCACTCATATCCATTTACCTGAAAATCCCAGTATGTTTTTGCATTCAAAATGTGATTATAGTCTTACTGAATTCTGTAACAGATAGATGGCTTTGTGATATATCAAAGGATTTACAGACAATGGCAAAGAACAAGTTATCCAGTATCCCATGGACTTTCAAGTCATCTGCAAGTATAGTGGTGAGATTGTGCTATGATCTGGTCCTCTCAATTGAAGATCGAGGCAACCTTATTGATTCATGGAAAGGTATAATCAACCAATTACTTCAAGACTGGAACTACATTGATGGACTGACTAGAGTAGGTTCTGTGATTGATATGCTTATTGCTTATCTAATCACATTTGACTCCAGCTCAAGAATGGAAGTTGTATCAAAAGTGCCTTTAATCATGTTGTGCTCACAACCCTTATTTGTGAGGCCCTTTGGTAGTTATTAATGGACTTGTACCAATTTCTTCCAGAGGGACAGACTGGCCTTGACACAATTCTTGCATATTCAACAACTGTACTATACTGGGCACTCCGAAGCCTTCAAAGAAGGTCCATTAGCAATTTTGATTCATTGGTCTATACCTCTATTTACCAGACAGCCCTTGATCACATTTAAAATATTCAGGGTGGATATGAGTTTTGTAGATTGCAGCTTACATTTGTTGTAGAGAATATTTGAGCATGAGCCAATGAAATACTTGCCACTCATCTAGCTCGTCCTTGATTAGATTACATTTGAATCACACTATCTAATCTGCTATTACTACTATCTTATGAATGATAATGATTGATAACCCTTAAGGGGATGAACTGTAGCAATGGGAAAGTTAATGCTGTTCAAACAGAGAATGGCTAATGTTTAGTCACTACTATACCTAAAACAGGTCCTCCAAAGCTGTTGGCAACTTAGCTACATTTACTGATGAGCCTTGGATCATCTCCCTCACACTATGATGCAAGAAGAGCAGTTTGGAGAGGCTTCGGCTGGGTTGCCACAGAAGTGAATGGATCATGTGACTGACTATATGCACCACATATTTGTAGCTGAAATCAACCTGCTGTCCAACCCCTGCAAGATATTGCCCCATATTGGCATTCTGGTTAAGGTGGTACTATATGTGAAGTGGATCACATAGTGGATAATCTCCTGCAGGTGCAGCGAAATAGTGGTATGTTTGTCTGACTATAGTGATGATGAAATTAATACATTGGCAGGTGACTCTGGAAGAATTTGAGCCCAACCAGGCAGCAAAAAATTCACATAGGATAGTGTGGAAGTGGGCTGATGTTCATGAAGAGTGCCATGGCTCATCCATAGAAGACAGCCTCATTGAGTTGTCTCACCTGGCCAGGATTATCAACAACAAGGGTTGTATTATCACATGGTATCCATCTCAAGTACTTAGTAATGTTAACCAGGTAAATTATTATCCTTCATATCAGCCATACATTGACCTGACTCTCAGGAGAGGATTTGGGAATTACTCCAGCTCCTTCGACAAACATTGTGAAGGAGTATTACTGCACAGCAGGAGCAGTGCACCTGGAGAATAAATTGATCCACTTTCAGGGAGGATGCAGAGCTGAAAGAGTGCATCAACTTAGCACCAGCATGGTTTCAATTGGGACAGAATGCAGGTATTGTACAGTTTACAGATGAACCCCTAGTAATGTAGGGCTTCAGATCCACAGCAGTGATATGGAAGTATTAATAACTTTAAAGGCAGAATGGAATTCCAACAAAGGTCGGAGATGGTTAAGCTCCACAGAGGACATGCAACTCTTGCTCTCCACTGCATTAAGAATTATGCACTCAGAGATGTATAGGCTTGTATGGATTTCAATGATTAAACTTTGGCAATAGGCAAGTTTGGAGATCCAGGAGATTCTGCTGTTATGGCACTTCATATACAATAGCCACTCTGTTATGAAAAACCCCTGCAGCCCTATCCACATGGATGGAAAAGGGCTTCTGTAGTCATTTGACCTTTTACTGACAGTTGAAAAGTATAGCGACCTGCAGCTGCTATTTTCAACATTGGAAATAAAGTTGTGATACTTGCCTGGGATAGTGATGTTATTTTCAGGTAAATTGCTTCCACATGGGGCATCTTATGCTATAGGAGATTGGACATGTATGGCATGGTACATGCAGGACAATGTGCATGAGGTGCTGGATATTCCATGCTGTAATTATGCAGATCTGGTGTATTGTAGAATCAATGGAGCTGCATGTCAACCTGGAAAATGTACTTAGTTTCCTTGCATATCACTAATGGCTGCCCACTTCTTTTTTTGCCATTTATTAATCTCCATTCTGAACAACAATTGGGTCCTGCATCATGCTGCTCCAAACACCATCATAGAGGTTGCAGGGACCCTACTTCCAGACACAATTCCATCTGAGCTCCCTTCTAAATGTTGGAGCAAGAGCACCTGATTACACTATGCAACACTTATTGGGTTCTTAAAAGGCCTTGAAATGGTAATATAAGCAGTTGGTCGAAATTCAGCAGCTAGGATAATGTCAATGAAGATGAAAGCTGCCTCAGCTGTGTGTGTATGTCTTCTCCACATCCTCACAATGCTCTTACCTCGTTCACAAGACCTGTCTACCCTCGCATATTTACCATGGCTCACACAGTCTTGCACCCTCCCCTACTCATGCACCAAGACTCAAATGGAAACTCCAAGCCAAGTCTATTCCCCCTATCACCATACATGAATGTCCACCTAACTCCGGATGGCTGTTTCTGTCCCTATAAACAATACACTCCACATGACCAACACCATCAGTGAATATTCCTATATCCCCTCTGCCAACTATGTCTTCTCCTACTCTGGTTATTGCTATATCCCATCTATCAAGGGCACCTTCCCTTCAGTGGTGGCGATCTTTCTTCCAACTGTCTTACTCTGAAGGCCCAAGTGGAGTACTCACTCTCCCTCATTGGTCCACCACGTCATAAACACTTTAGTCCCCCTTTCTCATTGCATTAATCCCATTGCTACTCCCACCATCTGTTCAACTGCAAAAACCCCCAAGATAAAAGGTTCACAATGAACATTCTGACATTGAAGCTGCACTGGACTCCTACTGCATTAAATCTGGCCTGTGTGCAACTACATAGTGACCAGCAGTGCAAAGCTGCATCTGCATCCTGATACTGCCTCTTCAGGTTCCAATGCTCTAACTCAATTGAATGAGGTCCAGGTCCTTGATATTGTCTCATTGCTAAGGCACAGTGCAATCAGTGGACACTTGAGTATAGGACCACAGGTGTAAGCTTAAAATAGTACATGATATAGCCAATAACAATTTTTGCACAAACAACTGACTCATCCCTTTTATCTCTTGAATGCAATTCATTGAATGGAACTGCTGAGACACCATTTGGACAGATCAAAGTACTCTTCATTATCAAGATTTATTGACTTTTTTTTTCAAACCACTCTTTTGGCCTATGGGTCTTTACCTCAAGAAACAAATAGAGCTGGATCAACAACCTACCCAGCTGGAGTATAAAGGATGTTCCATAGGTTCCTCAAATATGATTCCACAAAGCTCACCACCTCTATTTTATATAACATGCCTGTAACTTGTGATTATGGTGCCAATGAAAGGGGGTCTAGGGCATCTGAACCTCAGAAATGTGGCCTTTCAAGTGATCTGCAGGTAGCACCACACAGAAGTTTGTTCCTGCAATGAATAGTTTGCTAATTAGCAAAAGGAGAGCAGCCCAGCCCAAAGATCAGAGACAGGCAAGAAAGGCAAGGCAATGCCTCCTTAAAAATATGAACAATGTGATTCAGGTGTTGTCCTAGCCACAATGGGGATTCAACATCTCCTGGGGACATTTCCCACCAGTGTGCTGCACTTGTCAATATCTGTGTCTTCTTTGAACTTGAATATTGGGCATAATCTGGCTGCACCGTGGCAGAGTACTATGATAGCCAAGGTTGAGTATAACTTGGTTTGGAAGTGGTATGCTGAATTCTCATAGCAACTAACAATCTATAAAAGATTTGTTGAATATCATTTCAAGCTTTTTTTTTTGACAGCTAAGTTCTAAGCATCCCATCCAATTCTCATTGAGTGGCAATACTGTTTAACTATGCAGCTCCTGATGTAGGTGTGCCATGCACATTTGGCAGTGATTAATCTCTTTATCTAGCTTGTAGAGCTCCTGCATGCTGTCAGTCCAATTCTGCATGCACTCCTTCTCCATCTCATTCAACTGTTTGTGCTCTGCCTTGTCAAAAGGTGACATATGGTGTGGCCACTGGTTCTATCATCTTTTCATGGGCAAGAAATGAAGTTCACGAATGTGACATATATCTGAAAATAGTGGGCGGCACAATTTGCCATTCAGAGGAAGACATTCTTCACACTAAGCTCCAATATATCATCCCCAGCCCACCATGCCAGGTCAAATCTGCCCTCAACAACAGAATCCCAGTTTGGTAGGATCTGTGGGATATTGTTGATCATTTTGTATGCCATGGGCTCAATGGAGAATACTTGAGCCCACATGTTGCCATCATCTTCATAGCTGGAAATGTATGTGGTGAGGCAGGTGAATGTGGGAATATGGACAGTGAATCTTGTTGAGTATATTTGTTGCAAATACAACAACTACTCCTGTGCAGTGGGAAATGTGTTTGCACACCAAAAGTTAGTAATATAGAGAGATGCCTACAAATTTGATGTCAAGATGTTCCCACCACCTTGCCAGTGCATTGGCCAGCCCTGATTGTAGAAGATGGCACATAGCAGCCTCAATCTGGCAGCCACTGTAATATAGCAACTTGTGAATGGTGCACTGGGAAATATCAGATTGTGCCATTATAGTGGAATGATAGTAGAATATGGGCATAAATGGGGAGGAAATGTGATGTACTAGAGGCTGTCACTCTTACATAACCAATGCAGCTGTCTGTGGTGTGTATTTGCAGATTCAATATACTATAAACTTCTACACATATTCTACTTATCTCCATCTCGCTCCCATTTGGTCTGACACTAATACCTCATCCTACTATACATGGCCACCACCTATGCAGTATAGCATGAATGCCAGCTTGCACCAACTAGCTCATGTTGCACAAATAGCTCCTGCAAGTCCCAAGTCCTCTTGTTAAAAAATTGGTTAAGCAAAAAATTGATCATGTACTGAAATGAGGTGATGATTAGTTGTACCTCCTCTTCCTGTTAGTCCCACAGGGCCTTGGCACATAGCCAATTGACCCAATGAACTTGATGATTCTGATCAACTTTTTCACCACACATAGGATAGGAAAACTGCACCAGGTATTCAATATTATATTCTATATTATAAGGAATATCTGTTGTTAAAAGCCAGGGCAAAGCCTTGATTCTGTGAGGGCTTCCAGAAGTATCTGAAACAGCAGCCTTGACTCTGAGGTTCTAATCCTATGATGGCAGATATCTTTTGAGTAGTTTCTCCATTGCTCCAAGAAAAATGGTCATTATGGGGGCATACGCTTCTGATGTGGTGTTGCCCTGCAAGAAGGCACTTGTATGCTTGACATGACATGGGGGCCTGCATATGGAGGGCCACTGATAGGAGTTGAGGTTAGGAATGTGATCATATGCAATATGATATGACCCTATGGGTATTATCACCTTGGTAGCACTAATACCATGAGGTCCCAGTCACATATGCTTTTTCTGCATGGCTAGGGTGTGCACTGAATTCATTTCTGCCAAAAAAGTAGTAGTAAATAATAGTATATTATATCAAAAGACCCTTACCATTCTCTCCTCCCCTGGGCTGTGAACCTATAGTACAATGGGTGGAAGAGATATAGCTGGCAGTGAAGTCCCAAAGATGGGCATCATGGAAATGGTATCCACTATATAG
>JBBPQI010000084.1:0-13447 GCA_038092445.1 Gyrodon tennesseensis | reverse complement strand
AATGCTAGTCAATGTCGTCAACGTTGACGGCACGGAGGTTCAAGGATAGGCCAACGGGACGTTGCCTAGAGGTTCAGAGGTTCAGAGACGAGCGTTCACTCAAGAGTAGAACGGAGACTCGGAGAGGACATAACTGGATTGTGGAAGTAGAAAGGAAGTCTAACTTGGGTAACAAGGTAGATGACTCGAGGATTATATACTACATGGAAATGAAGATGACCAAGCGGATGGAAGGGAATAGAAGGTAAAAGAACACTTGGTCAGCTAAGGGCACGGGGTGTGGCAGAATGTTATAGAACATGAGAGAAGGTTAAAGAATAACTGTGCCAACCTATAGGAACACAGAGGCGGGTCGCGTAGAAGCAAGGGTAAACATGGGTAAGAAGGAGAAAAGAATAGGGGTCCCTATGCGAATCGTAACATTTATCACCACTCAAGCCTTGATTCTTAATGGTGAATAGCTTCATCAGTGCTGACTCCTGAGTCAGTAATATTGAATGCTATCAGTAAGGTTTGATTGCTGGATTTTCATTGTAAACTTACTACATGCATGGCATAGGAACTCGGCAAAGGTATCCACAACTTTATCATTAAATTTTGAGTAGACTGTGAAGAAGTCATGTCCACCCTTTGTCTTTTTACTGTGTAGACTACCATTACACCTCAGAAAGTTAACTAGTCCACAGTCACAACTAAACTAACTTTATAATAATACTTCTGGCTTCAGAGTCCAGTAGATTGGGACCACTCATCAAGATGGTAAATATCCATTGTATTTTATAGCTAAAATGGTCAATTATGCATTGAAATGCAGAACTGCATTATTGGATGTTGCAATTAAATAGTTGGTTAGCATAATCAATGGTAAGCATTAGATAAACTTCTTACTTGTGAAGCATGACCAGGTTAGTCTTGACTTCTTCATTGATGTTCAACTCATTGTCATCAGAATACGCTCTCACTGTCCTCTGAATACTCTTACCATATTTTCTGTTCTCTTTTGTTTGTTGGCCACTGATCCTTTTAATCTCCACCTTAATTTCAAAGAACTCAACTTTGAATATCTTTTGAATTTTTAGATTAACATTCATGATTGACATTCCCTTTGTAATCTCCAGCTGGACATGAGTCCTGTAGCAAGCTTTTGAATATATCTTACAAGATTGCTTTCTCTACTTTGACTTCAGAAGATGTCCAAGAATTTTAATAGTCTTGGCATTTACTGAATGGTTCATCCCTGCACCAGCTTGTCAACATATCCAGCATTTAAGTTGCAGCTGGCATTGATTGATGGCATTGGCAAGACTGTCAGTTGGATTTGGTGTCAAGGTAGTAGAGTCAGGAATAGCAGAAAGTACAGCATTGTGCTCTGGCCACTTCTAAAACCACCTTTGAAAGAGGGCTGGCCAATTCTTGATGTAGTTTTGATTACCAATGCACTTGAACATGACCAGCTCATCTTAAAGGAATTGCTTCTGCTTGTCTGTAATTCACTCTTAAGGCATCTACTTGGTTTTAGTATAGATATCTAGTCATGTTTCTAATACTGACCTTTTTCTGTGAGTCTGGTACTGAGTCATGGAAGAGAAATAGCATATGTAATACCTGGTGTAGGACATAGTAGAGGTATCTATTGACATAATTTTCTATTGCAAGATATGATAGCACAAGAAGACAAATCTGATATCAGGGAAAACATGACTGGGGTTATTGAGAGATCAGCATGTCAGTTAAACAAACAAGATATAAAGAGAAGGAGGTGCATTCAACAAAGTACACACTTAACAAATGTGCCAATTTGGAACAAGAGCAATTGTAGTACTAAGCAGAAGTACTGAGTTTAATCCTTTATATTCTGGCTCTGGCTTAATGATGTTAGAGACCATATCAATTGAGAGGTACAAACTTGGTGACATATAGCAAATCTAGACATCTATGTCAGATATTGAAGACCTTTTCTGATATACAAACATAGAATTGGATTTAGTTCTTCTGATGACATAAACCACTATATCTCTATAATGTAATGTTAGGAGCTACCTAATATAACAATAAATATCTGTGCATTGGATTACTCATGTCAACCCCTCCATGGCATTTATAAGTAGGTCCTTGAGTACCTTGATAATGATACAGATTGCCTTTTAAAGTATGCTTTTGAAAATAGAGTCTGCCTACATTTTGCAGGTGAATTGAGGCCAGCTTCTGTAAACATGCTTCAAGCCCTTTGATAGCAGAGAGCATGTCATAGATTTCTTTGTAGTACTCTGAAGCAATGAATCTGTAACAAAGCATTTGTATCTGCTGATGAAAAGAACTTTCAATCATAGTTTTGAGAGAACTCTCAATATCAAACTCTAAGTTATCAAGATAATTTCCCCTGCAAGAACCCATTTAGCATATAATGGTAGATATTGTATATCATAATGACCAACCAAGCTGTTGTAGAGCACTCTGCTCCCTTAGGTTATCCAGGACTACAGGTTATGTTAGATCATGTAATATTGATTATTTGAGTATGTGCTGGTGCATAAGCATCTGGTTTTTAGGGAAGGGCTTGCCCATGAGTTAAATAGGCTGTTTGGCAGCTCTGGAAATGATCAGTCAACAATTCAGCACAATTAACAAAATACTATACTTATATTCCTTTTAATTTGCAGCACACTGGATATAGATTATGGTCTAGTTTCTTCACAGTATGTGTGAGTTCAATGGCAGATAAAGACTTGTGAAAAGAACATACTTTGCATAATACTCAACTTTAGAGTGGCAAGTGCCCAACACTTTCTCCTCTGGATTTGTATATAACTTTGGGTGGCCCATTAGCAGTAGTGTAATAGTAATACTCAAGTGTAGAGTGGGAGATGTATACTCCAACCAAAGTGGCCATACCAAGTTTAGTACAGGTTGCAGTTGGTTTCATGTGCCAAGGTATAAGATTTACTCAAGTGCAGTATCACTCTATATTTTACACTTGTTTGGAGTCTCTGAAATACAAAAGTGAGTCTTCATCAGCAAAACAGTGATTTTGACACAGTGCTACAGAGTGCTATAGACTTATAGTAGGTACAAGGAAAAACCATTTTTGTTCTATAGCAGAGAAATTCTTTTTTAATTACTTTTAATCTTTTTACAGAAATGTTGCAGTAACTGTATAGTAGAGGATCTAACTGTAACACTATATGACTGTACATTGCTATACAGCACTGTATAGCTACTTTGTATTTTGCTAATGGAACTTCAAAGCTCATTTGACTTGCACTCTGCTTGTTTATGTGTTTTCATGAATACTCACTGTCATTATTCTTGAGTACACAACCTACACATTGCCTTGGACTCTTACATGCAATATTAAAATGAATAATGTCTATTATAAACTGCTCTACTGAGTTGCTTTGATCATTTGGGATAAAATGCCAATACAAAATATTGTCATGCTATTGAATGCATAGATTACACACTGTGTGCCTTGCTGAATGTAAACTCACCCTTTGATGGAATTCCAATTCTCTTTGGTAGTTATTTCCATCAGACTCTTCTGTTAAGTCCAGTTTAACTCTGGATCGTTCCAGAGGAAGTCTGGAATATGGTGGGTAAGACAGAGGAGGTTGGACTTTGACTTCAATGTATGTGTTGCACCCTTGCTTGAGTTCCTTAGCTCTATTTATAGAGCAAAGGGTCAGAGTAGTCAGAGGTGTCTGGTGAGAGACAAGAGGAAGTTGATAACTATGGTTGATATTTGAACTGAGATTGTATACTGTAAATACAAGGCATTATATATAGAGTATGGAGTTGTAATAGGTATGGATTTGTAAGTAGTATTGGTAATGATCAGTAATGGTTTGTAAGTATGGTTCAGAGGGGAAATATACTGGAGACAATATATACAGGCTTTGATTAAGTGAGAAATGGAGAGTGGATATTACAAATGAATAGAGAACAAGAAGGTCTAGGGAAACTCTGAGCCTTCTAATATTGTTTTCTTTTAGAATGCTCCAGAGTTCATGAGTAAGAGATAGAGATGGTACCAGAGTACTGGAGTTTGACTTAGTGGTGATTTGAAATATAACATTTTCCTATTGTTCCTCATGAATCCAGGGAGCAAATTGTGAGAGTCACATTCTGCCACTCTTACCTTTGGAAACATATTCATCTTGGCCATCTTTGCCAAAACATGCACTTTAATTATAATGAGGAGTGTGTACAGTTTGCAAATTGACTTCTGGACATTGAAAAAGGACATGGTATCAATTCCCAGGATAAGGTGGTTCTTTCTCATTATATGTATTGTAGAAACAACATGAGATCCCTTATTAATGCACTCTACCAAGATTTGCTTGATGCTACAATCAACCACTCTTTGCCAAATGGATATTTCCTGAATCACACCATCCTCTCTGCAAAGAATACAGATATTTATAAGATCAACTCTATCATTGTCTTTTCTTTACCTGGAGATCTCATCATACACATCAGTGCAGACTCTATCATAGAAGTAGAGTATGACTATATTTCTACTAAATTCTTGCATACCTTGGATCCATCTGAATTTCCCTTGCATAAGCTAGAACTCAAGATTGGAGCACCTCTCATGCTATTGCTATTGTGAAACTTGAATCCATTCCATGGCCTATTTAATGGCACATGAATGGTAATGGTTAGCTCATTCAGACATGTATTGCATTGCCATGTTCTTCAAAGGAGAATGAGAGTGTTCAAGGAGGTGATGATGATTTGATATTCATTCCACATATATTCTTGGATGCAAATGTGGACAAGTTCTCTATTTCACTTTAATGTTGTCAATTCACTGTGTGGCTGGCATTTTCAATGACCATTAATACATCACAAGGTTAGAGTGTGAAATATATTGGGTTGGATTTGCTGTGCACACCTGTTTTCTTGCATGGCCAGCTTTATATAGCTCTCTTCTGTTGTACCAATCCCAGACATGTAAAAGTACTGTTTCCTACAGAACAGCCTCAGTATAATGCAAAGACAATGAATATTGTGTTTACTAAAGTACTTAGAGATATTTTATGACTATCTTTGATCCTTGAAATATAAATCTGATTCTAAAACATATGAAGTGTGCTCTATGTGAGTTAAACCCATAAAGTATAACAAATCCACAAAAAAATTAATGAGAGTAAATCTGTGATGAAGCCATGGCTTTGAAAAACAGTAATGCAATCTTTGTATAAGTGAAGTCCATCTTCTGTAAAACTAAATACACAGAAATTCATGTAATTTATTAACCTTCTGTGATGAGAGCCACAATGGGTGAAAAACTAGTCTACTTGGAACTGGGCAAGGCAAAAAATACATGACCATTATGAACCCAAGCGATACAAGCGATGCATGTTTCAACTATTTTGGCTGCTTTATCATCTGTCGCATGCCTCACTAAAGCCATGTGGCATTCCATTTCAGGACAGCTCTCTTATGGCTTTTGCCTCAATTCATGCCTACTGTGGCTATTGCTTACATTCCCTCACTTATCTCAGTGATAGATAACAATTTTGTCTTTTTCCCTTCTTTCTCCTCCCTCCTTCCTTCTCCTTTCTCCCTCCTCCCTCCTCCCATCTCCTCATCTCTTTGTTTTTTGCTCTTCACCATACCCAATCCATAGGGTTAAGTGGGACCACCTGACCTTTCAGAAGATATTTATTTTCTTAATGTCTGCTGCTTTTAAAATGTGGGCCTGACTCCAAGCTTTAGTTATATTAGATAGATAAATTCTCAGTCCTCTACCTGAAGTGATATCCACGCAGAGGTCATGCTCTGTTTGTAAAGGCTGGGGCACAGTTATATTCTGGTCACTGAGGCTACTATTTAGCATTTAAGTAGTCTCAGATAGATAGAATAGTTTTTGAGATTCTGAGTTGGGATGGATATTGACCCAATCAGAGACTAGGGAGTGAAGAGCTATATTCCTTGGCAAAGAAAATATTTCTGGATTCTGAGTTGAAGTAGATATTGACCCAATCAGAGACTAGGCAGTAAAGAGCTACATTCCTTGGCAAAGAAAATATTTCATTTGAAAAAAATCCTTCACAACTGTTTTTTATCATGTAAGCAACAAGCATTGTACAATTTAGTTCTTTTTTTAAAAGTGTTTTCATTATAGGTCAACTCTACCCACTTCACCACAATGTGCACAAAGTGCTAGCCACCAAGCTGAGTGTGATTAGCATATTTTGGAGTCACCACCTTTTCATTGTGTGCCCCATATGCCTGTAGTTCTTCCTTTAAATGCTCCTTCTGCCTTGGCTGTAAGTATTTTTCTTTTGAACTTTTGAAACATGCTAAACCTTGATTTTTTTAGAATTATCCTCCTCTTTCTATGGATTGATTTCCTGGATTACTACATAACCTCATTGAACAACATGAAGTTCAACATGCTTGGCATGAACATCAATTTCTAACTTTTCAACCACCACCACCACCACCATTATCACCACCATTCCAATTCCAATCTCAGTTTTCTTTGCAGTTTCAACCTCAGCCATTTTTGCAGCCACTTTTGGAGTTAAATCAAATGCAAGGTCATGTGGATCACAATGCTATATTAATGGAGAGGTACAATCATGCTCATGAGCAATGATGTAGAAATCACCTGGCTAGAGGTTATAAACAATCCAATCAGGTCAATCCTACTCCACACCCTGCTCCATCTCAGGCTACTGTTGCTATCCTTAATCTTCAAAGGGAGGCTATAGAGTAGGATCAATGCAGACAGTTGGAAGTAGAGCAAGTTGAGCAGCAACACTTATACTTTGAAGCTAAGCAAGCTAAGCAGCAATGCTTACACTTTGAAGCTGAGCAGCAGTGTTTGCACTTTGAAGCTCAACAGGAGCAAGAATGTCAAGAGATTGAGCAACTACATAGACACATCCAAGCTGAGAGATTACATCATTGGCTACAATTTGAACAACAACAACAGTGCCAGCTAATGGAACAGGAACATTTACATCTTGAAGCTGAGCAGCAATCCCTACAATAGGCAGCTGAGGAACAATACCTGACTTAAGAATGGAGAGTATATAAACATTCACAGCGACAACTCTTAAATAATATGTATCAAGAGTATGATTGGACTATCTCTCCTGAACAGCATGAAGAGAATAAAGCAAGGCATAGAGCTCAAGAATTTCATAATAATGGTCCATTACTACCACCTCCTCCAAGTCCATTATCACCACTACTATCACCACTATCATTACCATCACCACCATTATCACCATTACCACCACCATTACCACCACTATCACCACCACTACCACCACTACCACCTCAGCAATTTCCCCCAGGTGGAAGACCCTATAGAGAGCCTATATAGCAACATTCTTTGGGCCCTCTGAATATTCAATGCTCATCTTGCCATGCTGTACACTTTGATAGTGAGAAGTTAAGCAAATCAACTCATTGTAATCCTGTTTTTGGGATGTGCTGTTTAGAAGGGCAGGTGCAAGTTCTATCTCTTCCAAAGTGGCCTATAAAACTCAGAGATTTATATCTGCATAACAATAACTTCAAAAAGAACATTTGCCAATATAATAGTGCTCTTGCTTTTACATCTTTGGATGCAGAGGTGGATCACCATACTGTTTGAGGTGTTGGTCCAGAATCATTTTGTATTCATGGTACTTTTCATTATTTTATTGGAAGTTTTATTCCAAATGAAGGCAAGGATCCCCACTCTGCTCCACTCTATATTTACAATCCTTAAGAGGCAACCAATGTTCATACATGACGCAATTCAAATCTCCAAGCAGATGTTCTTGCCACACTCCATGACTTGCTTTTCAATCACTATCTCTATGTCAATCTCTATTGACAAGCTTATGAGATTATGAGATCCAAGCCTCCAGAACAGCATACTAATACACTGTACATGCTCAAATTCACCTTGCTGAAGGTGCTGATGCTCAAAGATACAACCTTCCTACCACCAATAAAATTGCTGCAATTATTCCTGGAGATGGCTCTGAGGCTATTAATGAGCATTGTGATGTTGTTTTATGACTTCAAGATGGTGGTTTTAGATATATGAGTCATCTCAACTGTGCTTATTCAACACTACATTATATACTGTTGTTTTCTTGGGGTGAACATGGATAGGAGCTTGGCATGCAACTAAATACAGAGGGGAGACGTACTCACTCAAAGCATCTTACACAGATTTTGTATTATGCTTATCATATTCATGTTAAATCACCAGATGTTGAACCACACAATCTCTTTTTGGAAGGTTGGCTATTTCAATAATATGTTTGTAATGCTTGGGCTTCTGTAGAGCAGTCTAAACTTTCCTGGGTGTTTCATAATCAGAAGAAGATTAGAGCAGAACTTTACAGTGGCTTCCAGGATTATATGGCTCAGGATCCTAATATCAATCTTCAAGATATTGGCAGTACTATTATTCTTTCCTTATCTCATTCAGGCAGTCCACACCACATGCAACAGTTATTACAGGACTCTTTAGCAATCTGTTGAGATTGTCAAAAGTCTGATTTGTTTTTGACCATGACTGCAAATGCAAATTGGCCAGAGATCAAGGATAATCTTTTGCCAGGTTTGTTTGCTTCTCTCTTACTAATTCAAATATCTGAATAACATTGTTTCTTTAGAACAGAATACTGTTGATCATCCAGACTTGGTAGCATGTGTGTTTTATCAAAAGCAGCAGGCTTTGCTGAAAAAAGTGCAGAATGGTTATTTTGGTGCTATTGCTGACTTGGTCTATACCATCAAGTATCAAAAATGTGGACTTCCTTACATGCATCTCTTCATCTTTTTAGAGGTTCAAGACAAGATTCAGGATATACAGCAGATTAATGCACTTATCTCTGCTCAAATCCCTGATTTTCAACAGCATCCTCAACTTTATGAAGCTGTTTTCAAATATATGCTTCATGGTCCATGTAGTCCAGAACACTGCTTAGAGAATGGCAGATGTAAAAAGCACTTTCCAAAATCCTTTTGTGAACAAACAGTCATAAAAAATGATGGATATTCAGAATACACTTGACCTAACAATGGACCTACTATTCAAAAGAATAATATTACCTTTACCAACAAAGATATTGTTCCACATCCCAGAGAGCTGTTGGTGGAGTTTGATTGTCACATTAACTATGAAGTCTGTGTCTCCATAAAATCTGTCAAATATATTCACAAGTATATCTACAAAGGTCCTGATCATGCTACATTATAGACACAGGGACATGATGAAGTCAAGGCATATTTGAATAGCTGCTACATTTCATCTGTTTAGTCCCTCTGGCATTTTCTTGAATACTCAATGTATTTGGAATATCCTTCAGTCTATTGTCTACTTGTATATTTGAAGGATCAGCAGACTATTACCTTTCAAGAGGATGATGTTTTACAAGAAGTAGTGGCACAGGTGGCTCAAAAGGACACTCAATTGATGGGTTGGTTTAAAGCCAATGCAGATCCTGACTGTATTGCTGCTGGAGCACATGCTTGCCTTTATTAGGACTTTCCAAAAAATTTTGTTTGAAAACACATCAAGCTTGATCAAAATAGATAGGAGTGGAAGTGAATGCCATACTAGTGTCACAAAGCAATTGGTCACATATACTCTGTACCTTCAACTGCAGAGAAATGTTTCTATCTTCATCTATTACTTATAGTTGTCAAAGATATGTTTCAACTGTTTGTTTTATCTGGCTGTTTGCTAACTCTACTTTATAGCTGCTACTTCCTATCAGATGTTGCATACTGTAAACAATGAGATTCATAAAACCTTTAAGGAGGCATGTCATGCAAGAGGCCTTTTGGATAATGATTAGGAATGGCTTCAGGGTTTGTAGGAGGCTGCTCTCATGTGAACTGGACAGGAATTGTGCAATCTCTTTGTAACCATGTTGTTGCATTGCAATCCAGTAGACTCTCATCAGCTATGAAATGCCACCCGTCATCATCTCTGTGATGATCTTCAGCATCATCTTATCAATCAGCTCAATATCCCTGAACCAACAGAGGAGGTTATATATGACTATGGTCTTTATCTCATTAATCTGGCACTTCACAAAAATGTCAAGAATCTTGAACAATTTCCAAACATGCCAATAATTCAAGGAGACTGGGCTATAAGGAAGAAAAACCAGCTACTTGCTAAGCAGCTTGCCTATGATCATGAAGAACTTCAACAAATAGTAAATCAGGGTCTTCCTACTCTCAATCAAGAGCAACATTAGATCTATGATGAAGTTGTGCAGACTATTATAGAGAATCAAGGAAATACACCATTCTATTTTGTACACAGTGCAGAAGGCTATGGAAAAATATATTTATGCAACCTCATTTCTGCTGCAGTATGTGCTGAAGGGAAAATTGCTCTATGTGTAGCATTCTCTGGCATTGCATCCCTTCTTCTTTCTGGTGGTTGCACTGCATACTCCCATCTCAGAATTCCCATTCCCATTCATGAAGGCAGTACTTGCAATATCAAAAAGAATAATGTCTATCATGAAATGCTCTGTTGAGTTGCTTTGATCATTTGGGATGAAGTGCCAATGCAACATTGTCATGCTATTGAATGTGTAGATCGCACATTGCATGACTTGCTGAATGTGGACTCACTCTTTGATGGAATTCCAATTTTCTTTGGTGGTGATTTCCATCAGACTCTTCCTATTGTTCCTCATGGATCTAGGGAGCAAATTGTGGGAGCCTCATTCTGTCACTCTCACCATTGGGAACATATTCATCTTCACCATCTTCACCAAAACATGCACCTTGATCAAAATAAGGAGTGTGTACAGTTTGCAAATTGACTTCTGGACATTGGAAAAGGACATGGTATCAATCCCCAGGATGAGATGGTTCTTCCTTATTATATGTACTAGGTGTTTTTGACCCACTGTTGTGCCTTTGGCACAATTATCCTAGTTTTATTGGTAGAGATTTTTCAAATGAGGTGTTTTTCAAGTTTGTTAAGGCTAGGTCCACAGGAGACTTCCAATTCAGAGAAGTGAAGGTTGAGTTTGTAAGCTGACAACTGTCTAAAGGCCTTGTTCCTTGGCTTCAGACAGGTCAGCTTGCAAACTCAACCTCCACTTCTCTGAATTGGAACCCTCCTGCTCCTTTTTTTAATCTCTTTTTTTGCTAAATTGAAATTTATATGGTAAGATAATCCAGAAATGCCTACATACATACTAAATCAATAATCAGATATTCTGAGATCAGAGATACAGATATGGATGTGCCTTTCAAAGAAGTGGATCTAAATATAATCACATTCTAAATCAATAATTGCAGATTTTGAGATCCAACATACTATCTGCTGGATGCAATGGGTATTTTAATTCAGAAATATCTACATGCTAAATCAATAATTAGAGACTTTGAGATCCAAGGTATAACCTGCCAGATACAAAATATTGCTAAATCATAATTGTCAAGTAATTAAAAAAATGCTACTAAAGGAAATTTTCATGTTGGGTGAAATGTGGGAGGTGGCTGTACTATCATGCTACTTGAACAGACAGAAAAGAGGAATGCTAAATCAACAATTGCTAAGTAATAAAAATGCTACTAAAGGAATTTTGCACCTTGGGTGAAATAGGGTGGTGGCTGTGCTTCCATGCTCTTGGGTGGACAAGAGAGATGCTAAATCAGAATTGCTAAGTAAAAAATAGTTGTACACAAAATTTTGCACTCCAGGTGAAATGCAGGAGATGGCTGTGCTTCTGCGCAGCTGAACAGATGGTATTGCACACAGTGAGCAGTAACTATGTAACTGCCCTACTTAATGGACAAAGGACTGGAGGCAGCCAAGCCACATGACTTCAGACAGACAAAAAAGGAAATACATGTGGCATATGTGAAAAAAGTGAAAAAAGTGACAACCCTGAAATTATCTGAAATATCTGAAAAGAGCAAAAAGAGCGAAATTGCTAAACTACCTGAAAAAAGTGTTGGATACATCTCGTCACTCCACTGTTCTGCCTTAAACTTATAGATTGTGGAAACAATATGAGATTCCTCATTAATGCACTCTACCAAGATCTGCTTGATGCTACACACAACCACTCTTTGCCAGATGGATATTTTCTGGATCACACCATCCTCTCTGCAAAGAATACAGATGTTAATGAGATCAACTCTACCATTCTCTCTTCTTTACCTGAAGATCTCATAATACGCACCAGTGCAGACTCTGTCACAGAAGCAGAGTACAATTATATTTCTACTGAATTCTTGCATACCTTGGACCCATCTGGTTTTCCTTTGCATAAGCTAGAACTCAAGGTTGGAGCATCTCTCATGCTATTGCAAAACTTGGATTCATTCCATGGCCTATTTAATGGCACATGAATAGTGGTGGTTAGCTCATCCAGACATGTATTGCATTGCCATGTTCTTTAAAAGAAGAATGAGGGTGTTCAAGGAGGTGATGATGATTTGGTGTTCATTCCATGTATATCCTTGGATGCAAATGTGGATGAGTTCCCTATTCCACTTTGATGTTGTCAATCCCCTGTACAGCTGGCATTTTCAATGACCATTAACAAGTCACAAGGCCAGAGTGTGAAATATGTTGGATTGGATTTGTGCACATCTGTTTTCTCTCATGGCCAACTTTATGTGGCTCTCTCCTATTGTACTAATTCCAGACATGTAAAAGTACTGTTTCCTGCAGAACAGCCTCAGAATAATACAAAAACAATTAATATTGTATTTACTGAGGTACTTAGAGACATTTTATAACTACCTTTGACTCTTAAAATATAAATCTGATTCTAAAATATATGAAGTGTGCTTTGTGTGAGTCAAACCCATAAAGTACAACAAACCCATAAAAAAATAAGGGGGAAGTAAATCTGTAATGAAGCCATGGCTTTGAAAAATCCTTTGTGTAAATAAAGACCATCTTCTGTAAAACTAAACCCATAGAAATTTATTTATGTAATTTACTAACCTCCTGTGGCAAGAGTCACAACGGGTGAAAAACTTGTCTGACCTATGAAATGACCATCAACAAGTCTTAAGGCCAAATACGCAAGCATGTTGGTCTTAATCTGGGCTTACCTGTTTTCTCTCATGAACAACTTTTATGTGGTGCATTGAAGGTATACCCACTCTAGAAACATCAAAGTTCTCTTTTCCCATAATCCAGACAATGAAGAAGATACCAAAGTTACAAATCTACTTAGAACTGGGCAAGGCAAAAAATACATGACCGTTATAAACCTAAGCGGTATGTGTTTCGCCTAATTTGGCTGCCTCACTAGCCATCGCCTGCCTCGCTAAAGCCATGTGGCATTTCTTTTTGGGTCAGCTCTCACATATTTTTTGCCTCAAGTGGCTTGACTGCCCATCCTTTGTCTGTTAAGTAGGGCACTAGCACAGCCACCACCCACTGTGTGCAACCAGTGTCCGTTCAGTAGCACAGTAACACAGCCACTGCCCA
>JBBPQI010000083.1:0-13576 GCA_038092445.1 Gyrodon tennesseensis | reverse complement strand
TGTCAAAATTTTTGGACAGTGGCAGTGTAGAACAAACCTGGCAACACTACACTTTTGCTATACTTTTTACTACACTCCTGCTGCAATTTTTTACTACACTTTGTGGTTAGCAAAGTCTAAAAATGTGAAAAAGTCACAAAGTGTAGCAAAAGTGTGGTAAAAAGTGCAGTAAGAGTATAGACAAAATGTAGCAAAAAGTGTAGCAAAAGTGTAGTAAACATGTAACAAAAGTGTAGTAAAAAAAGTGTAACAAAAGTGTAGTGTTGCCGGGTTTGTTCTATACTGCCACTGCTCAAAAATTCCTGCTATGTAAGTAGTGGGTCTTATGGGGTGGGTTTTTTTGCGTTTTACGCAAAAAAAAGAAACTCAACAGTGCCACAGATATAGCCATAATCTCTTTCAGATATGGTGACATGGTCACTAAATTGTCACTGTCATTAGTTAGGAGACCTTTAGTTAGGAGATCTTGTTTAACCATGCCTTCTCATACTGTGTTTGCTGGCATATGTGTTGAAGTTGAATTCGATCTGTTGCAAAATCATACTCTATTGTTGTGTCAGAGGCATGTGTTACATGCTGTGTTGAGTGCTGAGTACAATGGTTACTCATTTACCATGGATGTACATCCAGTATATTGTGGGTCACACAGTGGAGTTAGAGTTGACCTTATTGTTGGCATGGATTGGATTGGTGCATTTCATGCAGTTGTTCCAGATATGTTTCTTGCATCTCAATGCTCAGATGATAACAAAGCAGACATAGTAATGGAGGATTGTTCTCATCGTGCAATGGATTCACTTTTGATTTCCCTTTTCTTTGGAGAGTATCGAGAGAGTGTTTTTTTGATGCCTGATTATTTACTCAGGGAACTTGCAGTTGGGCATAATGTTGCATATGACATTGATCCTGAAGATATCAATCCTGAAGGTATGAGGTCAATGATAATTTTGCATTTGTTGTTTTCATGCATTTTGGGGGAGACAGGTCAATTGTGCCAGCAACTTAAATGTCTATATGAAGACATGACTCAATTGATGATAGAGAAGTGTATCAGTCTCACCGAGAAGGAGTTTCCATTGTCACATTTGATATTGCTCTGTTGAGCATTGGAACTTCCTTTGTTTGATGATTTGGGCAGTATTCGTTGATATGCTTTACTAAGAGAATTGCAAGTTTACTTTCAGATAGATACGGAGAAGTCTATTGCGTATGAAGGAGTTACATATGTCTGTGAGGACAATCCTGTTCAACATAAGCTTGCTTGTCTTTTTGGTGAATCTGATGTTGATGGCTGTCTTATAACTGTAATCCATATTCTGGACAGTTCTATTCAAGCAATATGTGTTGCACATGGTGTGCATGTTTCCTCTTTACCACCATTGCATTGATGACAGTATTTGATTTTTCATTTGCTAACAGGAGGATGTTTATGTGGTGATGAACATGGATGGTTATATACACAGGTGAAGCGTTGTTTTCCTACATCTGCAGATGTAGTTAAGTTCGTGGTGAATGTATTAGGAGAGAGAGGTCAAGGTGTTTTCAAGAAACATGATTTCTCTTTTCTCATTTGCTCAATTGGGCTTGTGAATACTAATGATTCTATCAGTTCTGTTCAAAATGCACTAGATGCTTTGCAAACTTATGCTTATCATGAAAAGGTGTTATGTAGGTTGTCTCCATTGGATGATTTGTTTGCAGGGCTGAATACCTTACCACATGCATCTGTGGTTGCATTTGCATGTTTACATGGTTTAGATCCTTCTTGATCATCTTTCGTTCTACATAACGACATCATATAACATATCTCCAATGGTTGCTGTGGATCCGACACATGTGCAATTCCGCTTGATTGTCTTGCTGTTTGTAAACAGCATCAATGTTCACACTGGTCATCTGATTCTGTTCAATCCAATTTGCAAGTGTGTGTCCTTAGAAGTCTTCTCCCTCATGTTCAGCGATTCACTCTATTGACAATTTTGCAAATACATGGTGTGTCTCATGATCAACAATTTTCATTGAAATGCTTAAGAACATGCCTTAAGTGGCATATTGATTCTATTGTGAAGGGTCAGCACATTCGAATACATGTTAATATCGAATGGATTGATTCTGCAGATGATACCATTTGGCCACAACTTGTTTTGATTGAATTGAAGAGACATGTTGTAGATAATTTCCAATGGGCAATGTTTAGTTGTGAGCTTACAACGTTTTATTGTGCTTTATGTTCAGGCAAGTATAAACTATCTTTCCAAATCCTTCATGATACAATTGACCTTGATTTGACATCTCTTTGTTGACCAGATCGTCACAATGGCGTTAATGGCATCATTGATTCTTTCTGGTACAGTTTGACAATATTTGATTCTCACTTTGGGATTGTGCCTGAGTTTGATGGTGTGATGCTTGATTTGGAAAGCATTATCTATGAAGAAAATGGAGTATATGTGCTGCAGTTATGTCAAGAATGTCATTAGTACTTGATTTGAGGCAAAATGCCTTCTTTGGCCTTGGTGAACCATGTTGTAGTTGGATATGTCCCACCTGTTCTTAGAGATCTCATGGCAGTGGAAGAAGCTATGATTAGCAGATGTTATGTGAAAGCTTGGATTCTACAATTGCAGGAACGATCCAAACGTAAAAATGCATCTATTGCCCAGTGTGGCTTTAAAGGACACATCATCATTTTTCCTCAAGAGCCAGATAAGTTGTTATCTATTTTGCCACCTCCATTGAGTGATGTATCTACTCCAATTTGTGTGGTGTTTGTAGGTTCTAAACTGCCGACAAAGGATTTTTTGTTGCATCATGCTAAACCGTTGATTGTACGTTGTGAACAGGTTTGAAACACTTTATTATGGTTGAAACACAATAATGTGCTGTACAAAGATATTGTTGTGAATCATTCTGAATTGGATGCTTTAGAGGAACAACAACTGTTGCCTGTTCACGTAGAAGTTGTCAATGATGTGGAAACCACTGATATGTTGATGTCTTGCTATGATTATTTGTAAGCTCCTAATTCCACTCAACAGCATGAACAAGGTTCTAGTGATGATGTTGCATTCAAAAATGTAGTTGTTTCTGATCTCAATCAAATATGCTCTGTTAAAGACCAAAAACTTGCTGCTCTTCGCCACCTCAAAATTAAAGAAGGCAAATATATCAGTTTACCTCACGGTGCACATCCTGTCAATGAATTCAATAATGCTGCCCTTCTTTCTTCGCTGTTTCCTACATTATATCTGTATGGCATTGGTGGTTGTAAGCACCCACACAGACAAAGCAAATTGAGTATGCAGTGCCAAGTGAAACATAATCTTAACATGCATAACCGACGTTTTCAAGAACATCCATCCTTTATGTTCACAGTTTTCAACATGTTACAGCATCGCTCTGCATTGTTGCACACTTCATTAAAAGTAAAGCGTGATAATTTTACTCAGTCTGCTGAGGCATTTGCATGTATCTCACCAATGACAGTGCATACCATTGCTGAGCGATTGGCAACTGGTGAAACACAAGTAACATATTCGCCTGAAGAACACTGTGTGAAACAACTACTGCAGAATGTGAATAGTATCATATGACATGTTGATGGATCTTCTGCAGCACAGATTATGATGCATAATGAGATTCGTGACCAAATGATTCATAATGGATGTCCTACTTTCTATCTAACAATCAACTCTGCTGATGTTTATAATTCAGTTGTAAAGTTTCTTGCTGGCAGTGACTTCGATCTGAATTGAATAATGGATGACAACATTCCAAACTTTTGGAGTTAGTCAAGATTGATTGCACAGAATCCTTTTCTTGGTACAGAGTTTTTTGATGTATATATGCAAGCTTTTGTTCATTGTGTTTTAGACTGGAACAGTGAATGGCATTATGGGGCAAACAGTGTTCTCGGTTGTATAAAAGCATACTATGGTTGTGTTGAAGCTCAAGGACGTGGCAGTTTACATTGTCATATGCTCATTTGGTTGCATGGAGGTATGAATCCTAATTAGATTTACAACCATGTTTTCCATCAACAAGATGCTGATTTCAAACAATGTTTGCTGTCATTTTTGGACAATACTATTTCTAATTCAATTCCGTCTGATCCAGGCAAACACATCGTTGTTCCGTCTTCTGAATTCCATCCTTGTGCTGTGAGAGAGATGAATATCATGAACAACACACCAAGTAATACAGCCAAACAATAGAAAGATCTGTACAATCTTGTACTTGCTTGTCAAGTGCATAAACATACACATACTTGTTTCAAATATTGGAAGGGACCTTCTGAGCCATGACTGTGTCAATTTGGTTTGGATGAGCACAATGTTTGTCCTAAAACTTTTGCTAATGAGGATAAAGAAGAGATTTGTTTATGTTCTTTAGATAGATTAGTAAACAACTTCAACAACACAATGCTTGAAGCAATTAGATGCAATATGGACATTAAATTTGTAGCTTCTGGAACTGTAGCAAAGGCTGTACTATACTATATTACTGATTATATCACCAAATCACAGCTTAAAGGTCACATCGCATGAATGGTTTCAATAATGACAATTTATAATACTATGGTCCAGGCAATAAGTACTACTGGTACTTCTATCCTAAACTAATTGGTAGGTATATTATTTTTAATACCATATCTGACACAACTGAAAGTCATTGCATGTAGGCCAACCATGTAATGAAAACAGAGATTTTCTCCTGCCTGGAACACTGCATCTGTTGAAGAACAATAACCTGATCAACTGGTTCCCTTACAATAGTCAGCTTCAGTTCAAGGCTGCCCAATTTTTATATATAAGATGCCAAATGTCTGCTTCCAAAGTCAATACTTCTCTGGACCTTTGGGCCAGCTCTCTCTATCCATATGAAGCAAGTCTCCCCTTCGCTAATCACTATCATATGCTCAACACTATCAACTCAACAATAGTTGGGGATATCTAATGGCAATCCTTTTCTGTTCACTATACTGGTGAGATCCCAGAGATTGACCCCCTATCTTGAATGTTACAAGGGTACAATGTCTGGTTTTGAGACCCTTGTCTTGTTGTGCATAAAATACTTGGCAATCCTAGTTTTGCAGATGAGGTTGATCTTCACCCATTTCAAGAGTATATAACTGATAATCAAATTCAGCAATACAAGGATTTCATGTATGGCAACTGGGTTTGGGATTAGGCAGTTCATTTTTTTAGCATTGATTGATTTTGGTCATACTCTGATATTAACAATAGAATATTATATCTGAGGATATGAGTATTGTTGGGAGTACATTCGTCCCTATCGTTTTGGATAGTGATAAAATAACAGTTTTAGTTGCTATGGGCAACAATGAATACTATCCACTGTATATGTTTATTGGAAATGTTCACAACAGTCTATGATGAGTGCATCAGGATGCACTTATCTTGATTGGCTTCCTTGCAATACCAAAAAGTTTGTTTTTTCATTCTCTTCTTAATGCCACCTTCTAATCCATTGCTCTTATCTAGCCAAAAGGAAGGATTCATTGAACACGGCATTCCACAATTTCCACAGGCAACTTTTTCATAGCTCTCTGGCAACTATCCTTCAATCTCTCAAGCCCACCATGATTACCCCAGAGATTGTTAAGTATTCAGACAGGCACTTTTGATGCACTATCTACAGACTTGGACCTTACATTGCAGATTACAAGGAGCAAGTCCTCCTCACTTGTATTGTTTGTGGTTGATGTCCACAGTAGGTTTCTTTTGTTTTTGTTTTTTTCCCTTTTTTTAGTTGTCTCATCATTTATTTATAGATGTCAGGTCCAATACAAGAATTTGGATGCTGATGCACTCAATTGAACATGTGTATTCAACGAAGTGCTATTTCAAGAAAGCACACCTGATGTTATGTGGGAAGAGTATAGTATAGTCAGAGATTTAGTGGTATGTTTCTAACTACATTATTTGAGTTGATATTAATCTGTCATGTAAGCTCTTTACAAATGATTTCCCTTAAGCAGATATTTACCAACTCATTGCCCTGGACATTCTCCACCAACTTGTCAAGGGCTGCTTCAAGGACCACTTAGTTGATTGGGTGACAACATACATAACTGCTAAATATCCAAAAAGAATAGCTAAGGGTATCTTGGACGAGATCAATTGTCATATTGCTGCAATTGCACCATTCACTGGTTTATGGCAGTTTTCTCAAGGGTAAGAATTCAAACAATGAACAGGTGAGGATTCAAAGGCCCTAATGAAAGTGGGTAGTAGTACCACAGTTATATTTCTTGTGTTCATTACCTTATCTTTATGTTGTAGGTCTATATTGCTACCATTGAGAGTTTTGTACCTGCAGATGTTGTGTGCACATTTCATGCCTTTTTAGAATCTTGTTATCTCATTCATCACCATGTCATATCCAAGACTGCACTTGAAGAGATTGAAGCAGCAATCCACCATTTCCACCATTTCCATCAAGTTTTCATTTCTGGTGATATTCCTGTTATTACTATGTTTTCTCTCCCTTGTCAGCATTCAATGAAGCATTACCCCACTCTCATCTGCCTCTGGAGAGCACCCAATGGCCTATGCTCTTCTCTCACTGAATGCAAACACATCAAAGCTGTCAAAGAGCTCTGATGATGATCAAGCAAGTATAGAGCACTCAGTCAGATGCTACTGACCAACCAACACCTTGACAAGCTTGCCACTTCACTCATTGACTTTGAAAGTCAAGGAATGCTCAATCAAAGTTGTCTTTCAGTTGCCATTAGCTCTGTTAGTGAGTTTTTTTTTTCAAGGAAATGGTCAATTTTTGTCACACAAACTCATACATCCATTGCCCAGCCCAGTCAATATCATCAATAACTACTGACTCCAAGCATGACAGACATAACAATCCAGCATCAGAGGTTTCTCAGATACAAGGGGCAAGTGTCCAAGGTGATAATGATCAGGCCATAGCTGACAATGATGATACAAATTTGTCAGTTCAAGTGACACTGGCATGGTCTCCACATCAGTTTAACTTTAAATGGTACCATACTAGTGCTAATAAAATTTTTCAGAGTGGTGTCACTCTGCACACTGCCTGCACTTGCAGATGAACTCAATGTTCCCGATTTGTATAAACTCATATGCCACTTCTTATTTGATCAATATTATTCAGATGATCCATGCAATGCTTTAGAGATTCCACTTTCTCAGTGTCTATAGTTTAATGGACAGATAGCCATATACAACTCCACATGTTTAAGATTCTAGGCTCCAAGCAATCTCAGTGGTATCAGTGGTATGCAAACAGAAATCATTCAATCCACACCACTGTGGAGAAAGAAAGGGTCTTGCCATGACTGTGTTTTCATCACTACCAATCCCAATGCATCTGGAATGCATGCCTTCAACATTGTGTGCATGTTGTTATTCTTTTCATTCATGAAGCAGAATGGAAAATACTTTCCATGTGTAGTTATATGATGGCTTGGCAAACTTAGTGATTTTGCTAATGAAAAGATGAGTATGTGGATGGTTCAGCCTGGCTTTCTCCCAAACCATTCACTCAATTGTGCAGTCATCCATATTGAATCCATTTATTGTGCAGCACATTCAATTTCTGTATATGGTTCTCTTTCCCTCTCATCTCATCTCAAGCCTCATAATTGCTATGACTTATTCCATATGTTCTATGTCAACAAGTATGTTGACCACCATGCATTTGAACTCACAAGCTAGGCTTAATCTCTGCCAGCCATCCCATATCCAATAGGTCAATCTTTTCCTAGCATGTCAGCTCAAAGTAATATTCATCTCTCTGCCTTCCTCCGATAATTACTTTTAGCTATGAATTTCATTCTTCTGTTGAATGGTGTCCCCTGCCCATCAACCCTCCCCTTTTAGTTCCCTTCACCATTATCCCAGATTACCTTCACCTTGAGTGGGAACTAAATGTTGTTTTAGTCACTCTAAGGGTATTCTGTCACCGTGTTCCCTTTCCTTTCAGTATGCTTACAATAAGTCACCTTGAGTGGGAACTAAATGTTGTTCCAGTCACTCTAAGGGTATTCTGTCACTGTGTCCTCTCTCTTTTTGATACACTCACAATAAGTCACCTCAAGTGGGAACTAAACATCATTCCAGTCACTTTAAGGGAGTTCTATACCTCTCCCCCTGCCTCCCTTGCTATTATCCCCAGTCCCACATGTAGATAGCCATATGTTAGTTTTTTCCTTAGTGTTCTTATCACACTTTTTTTCAATCCAAATTTGCTTGTTATGATTATTATGTGTGATAACCCTTATGTATGCTTAGATGTGAGATTTTGCTTATCTTGCTTGTATGAAATCTCGACTACATGCACTTATGTATTCTTTAGCTGCTTACCTCACTTTTTACCCTTAGTTCTGGTATGATAACACTATGCAGCCAGCAATTTTTAAACATGGTCTAAAGGTTAGACAAAAGATGAAGACAGAAGTTATAATCTAGAATGACATAGTTGCCAGGAGTAAACTTGTAACACTTGCAAAGAAAGATATGCTTGTGAAAACTTGGAATGTTGGCAGGTGTGGTGGCTAAGTCTAAAAGTCAGTCGAAATATGAAGTTTTGACAAAGAAAATAGTGGGATAAGTATTTAAAGTATTCAAATCAAGTATGGACTTAGGCAATACTCAATATATTTACACTGGCAAAATCTTGGTTGGTATCCCTTAGATCAACAAACAACTATCCTGAAGCTTACTTTAGAAGTATATGCTGACATGAAATCAATAGTCAACATTTAAAGTATGTTATGCATTTTATACTAATTGCCCAATCATTGCCCACTTCACAACCCACTCACAACCTGCTCATGACCTGGTTGTGCCACAAGCAGTGTCCAATACCAACAGGATTATCACTTCTCACACAACCATGACCAAATGCTATTGGTATATAATACAGTCTCTTATTGTGACATCAGAACCAGGACCTAAGCTAACTAACTAAGACTCTTATCCACCAGAAAGGCTCTGGTGAAATGTTAAGTGCCTCTGTCTGACATTCAGTAAGATCCGCCATTCACACACTGTTATATAGAACCAATGGTAATCCTGTAGATGCTTGCCTTGTTGATAGTGGATTGTCAGGGGCACATTTCTGAGCAAGCAGCTTTGAACTCCATGAGGAAAATATGTTGCTATCAATGATGTGTTGGAGGTCAATAATTTCTAGCTCTCAGTCCATATTCCTTTACCACTCCATTCTCTTGACATGAAGAACATTCTTGATGCCATTCTCCATGGAGCTCTCCTTAGAGCTCATTCCATTCTCATTAATGGTTTTGATGAGCAATTGAAGCCACTGCCATACTGTGAGATCACTGTCATGTGTATCTGTTTTCAAGGCAATGACATGCTTGAGAATGGTAATGTGCCATTGATATTTCTGGGCACATGAAATGTTAGAGCTATCGTATTGCAGTAAGAATAACTCATGCTTCATTGGCAGTTACTCTGCCAATTCTTCTTTCCTATCTAACTGTGCTTATTCACTAATTGTACCTCAGTTTTCAGAGATGTCTCAACACTGCCATGAGATGTGAGCTTAGGCTGAGCATTCCACCAGACAGTTCAGAGGCGCTTGTAGCATTCATTGAGAGTTTCTTGTATATAGTTTTTAGATTTTTTGATGGGCCAATTCTCCTGGATAGAATATAACTGAAACTGGGGACAAAAGAAGTTGAGGATAAAGGCATTCCAAGGTGATAAAGAGTTTTGGAAGAGGTCAAATGCAATAACATCTGTATTAGAACTAGGGCCATTTTCATATTCATAGGCATGGACATTATCTGAATTGGCTGGCTAATGCATAATGAAGTCAATATCTTGTGTGATATCAAGTTTTTCTTTGCAAAGACAACAGATTTCACTCTACAAACATAAATCTCAGCGTCATTGCCTCAGCATCATTCAAATGTATTGTATAAAGCTTATCAAAATAAAATCACAGTGCTGACTTGGTTTAGTTGACTTTTTGAGTCAAACTGTGCTGTCCTCCACTTTCCTCTGCCTCAGAGTCTGCTGTTGGGTTGAAAGGATGGATTCAAGCCCATTGCTAAGGACATTTTGGAAGACTTCCTCCATCTCTTTGGTAAAAGCTTCTATCATGGCAGTGGGGTTGGCAGTAGTGGTAGTGGGGTTGGCAGTAGTGCCTGCACTTGTCTGCAGTTGATTGCCCTTACCCCTGTCAGAGGGGGACATGGTGTCCTCAAACTCTATGCCAGTGAGCTGCATTCACTAAGAGATTCCTCATGTCTTCTTGATTCATTTGATAGCATCAAGGGAAGGACAAACAGATGAAGGAGGTGGGGGGACTGGAGTTCAACACACTGGTTGTGGTCGTGATGGATGCAAGTGTGGGTCTGCCATAGTCTCAGGGGGTTTAGTGGGAGCTGACCCTTTCTGATTATGGTGATCCACACTGCCTGTGCAGTCATCTGCCACATGGAAAGAGGGTATTGCTACATAACTCTGAAGTTTGTTTGTCTCAGATAGTGCTCATATAAAGCATAGAGATATTAAATTACCTGAGAATCCCTCAAACATGATAACCACTGCTCAATGTTAGCCAACTCTCTTTCTTTTTCCACCTGAATGGTTGCCACAATTTTCTGTACCTCTTGCTGGATGCGAGTTTCAATGTCAGTAGTATGGCTTTCCTGGAATTGATCTACTTGTGCCTGTAAGTAAAATTGGATCAGTAACATCATTCCAAGTCACTTGAGAAAGCAAACTGAAACTTACCTAGAACTGCTTATGAAGCTCCGAGCTGCAGTGAATGTTGTCAAGCCTGTAGTTGCTATGATTTCTTAAACTTATGGCATAAATCATTGTATGCCTGGTGATTGTCAGCAATTATATTGTGTGAGGTCAAAGGTATTACCAGAAGCTCTTGGCAGAGTACTGCCATCTCCTGCTCCTTCTGTTGTAGCATAGCTTGTATGGTGTGTATCTCTTCTCAGTGGATTTATAGTGCTTTTAGGTGCTGTGCTTCATATTTTTGCTCAAATACCTGCCACTGTTTATGAAATGCCTGATGTCTGTCAGCATTGCTTGTCCAAATGTATAAGTCAAAAGGTTCACCTGTCTCTGTTGTTGTAATCTTCCTTTTAATTGGTTGATCAAGTATTCCTTCTTATATAAGTCTTGATGTAGTGACTTTGAGAAGTTGACTTTCTTGAAACAGCACTTGTTGGTTGAGGAAGCAACATTTGCAGCAAGGATATTAGAATGTATACAAGAGAGGCATAAGGATTGACTCACATCTTCTCAATGTAATGATTTCATGGAGTCAACTTTGTTGAAATGGAACTCATCAATTGAGGAAGTGACCTTTGCAGCAAGGATATTAGAAAGAATACGAGAGAGGCATAAGGATTGACTCACATCTTCTTGATGTAATGATTTCCTGGAGTCAGCTTTGTCAAAATGGAACTTGCCAATCAAGGAAGTAACCTTTGCAGTGAGGATATCAGAAAGGATATGAGAGAAGAGTAAAACATAATCCACTCACAGCTTTTCAATGTGACAACATTGTGGAACCAATTTTCTTGAAGTGAAACATGTCAATTGAGGAAGCAACTATTGCAGTGAGAATATTAGAAAGGACATGAGGGAGGAGTAAGGACATGATTCACTCATCTCTTCTCAATGTAGCAATGTCATGGAGTCAACATTTCTGAAGCAGAATTTATCAATTAAAAAAGTGATCTTTATAGAGTAAGGATATTAGAAAGGGCATGCCAGTGAGAAGTGTAAGGACATGAATCACTCACCTCTTCTTCTTCTATCTCATCATCTGATCATCTTTGGCCTATGATGTTATCATCAGCAGAAGCGTCAATTATAATTGGGCTATTGTTGACACCATTGGGTAGGTCATTCCAGATGGTGGGCTCATCTTCCTCCATTGCATCATCTGATTGTCTTTCACCTGTGACACTACCACCAGCAGAAGCATCCACTGTCATCAGGCTGTCATTGTTAACACCAGATAAGTCATTCTGGGCAGTGGGCTTATCTTCTTCTATTGTATCACCTGCTCTTCTTTAAATTGTGATGCTGCCATCAGCAAATGCATCAATTGAAATTGGGCCATCATTGTTGACACCATTGGGTAGGTCATTCTAGATGGTGGGGTCATCTTCCATCTTGTCGCCTGATCTTCTTTGGCCCATGATACTATCACCAGTGGAAGCATCAACTAAAATTGGGCTATTGTTGTTGATATTCCTGGGTAGGTCATTTCAGATAATGGGTCTAGAGGTCAGTCTGACATCATCATGGCTGGCAGTAGACTTGCTGATGGGGATCAGTTCATTGTCTGAATCATCCGAGTTGTTAACATGAAAGAGAGTATCAGCATTTTTGTTCATTGTCTGTGAATCTTTATAAACCTACTTACTTCACACAGAGTTTTTGAATGAAATGCTAGAAGCATCATGGTCAAATAGTGTGCCTGGAATGGTAAATCTTGGCATGGGGTGTTAGTGAACATGGATGGTGATGAAAAACACTTATATATCCAATGCAAACAATAATGCCATGACCAAACAAATAAACAAAAAAAATGGAATTAAATGCACACTGAGCCAATGACTCTTTGTTCTTCATCTGTAACCTGGACTTTGTTATCCAGGCCTGTGCTGATAACTCTTTGTTTTGTATAACCTGGATCTTTGTTGTCTAGTCCATCCATACATGATCTTTTGTGTTGATCTCATTAGTATCATTGCAAAGATTTTTGGGGTGAAGTAGACACCTCTTGTTACTGGATCCAATAGACACATTTAATCTTACCAGGTTTATTGTGTTTATTGTAATCACAAATGCTATGAAAATAACACTTTTTGGAATGATGGGGTATATCAGGTCACCCAGAAACAGGTCAGAGACCATAACATTGCCCACTCACTCTATTTCTCTCCAATTGGTGCCAGACACCTGTCTAATCAATTCTTTGCTCCACCTACCATCTGCAATAGTGAATACCCAAGTCTACATTCTTCCATTCACCTTGGTGAGAATCATTCTACTCCAGGTCATGGAATTAGTATTAGAACCTATCTATACCTAAGGCTCAATACCGAACCAACATGTTACGATTGGTCTAGGGACCCCTATCTTCTTTTCTCCTTTCCTTGTACTTAGCTTTGCCTGAGTCCACCGCATCCTCCATTTGGTACACGGTTACTTCTTCTTCCTGTGATCCTTACCTTTGTTCCATCGTCTTCCCAGATGTTCTCTCACAGCCCTCTGCCCAGAGCCCTTCACCCAGAGCCCTCTGTCCAGAACCCCCTGCCCATTCCATAACCAAGCATTCTCTGTCATTCTATTCCTTTCCGCCGCTTGGTCATCTTCATTTCCTAGCATGTATATAAACCTCAGGTTGTCTACCTTGTACCCTAAGTTAGACTTCCTCTTGATATCCATCATCTGTGTTTCGTCTCTTCGAGTCCCCGTTCTACTCTTGAGTGAACGCTGTCCTTTGGTCCTTCAGGCAATCATCCGTTGGCCTACCTGAAGGACCTCCTCGACGACCCTTCATCAAC
>JBBPQI010000082.1:0-13590 GCA_038092445.1 Gyrodon tennesseensis | reverse complement strand
CCAATCTTCGTTATGTCATCCATCTTATCTCATTTGGAAAGGTAGAAAATGCTGTCCAGGTGACCAAGACTCTTACCAACATGGTCAACCAACCCCTCTCTACCACCACAGTATGCTGGCACTTGAAAAAAAATGGTATGAAGGCTGTGGTGAAGTCTAAATGCCTCCTTCTATTAGCTAGATATTGCAAGGCTCACTTGGACTTTGCCTATGCTCATAAGGATTGGACTATAGAGGACTGGAAGAAGGTAGTATGGTCTGATGAGACTAAAATCAATTGCCTAGGGTCAGATGGGCAAAAATGGGTGTGGAAAAAAGCAGGTAAAGAGCTTAATGATAGATTGGTTGAAGGAACCCTGAAGTTTGAAGGAGGTTCTCTTATAATGTGGGGGTATATGACTTGGCAGGGAGTTGGCTATGCTGCCAAGATTGATGGTAGGATGGATGGAGACCTTTACCTTCAGATTTTGAAGGATAAGCTGCTAAATACTCTGCAGCATTATGGTCTAGATCCTTCTAACATGATCTTTCAGCAAAACAATGACCCCAAGCATACTTGTAAAAAGATGAAAGAGTGGGTTGGAGAGCAGGAGTTTGGGACTATGATATGGCCAGCACAGTCTCCTGACCTCAACTCCATTGAACATCTCTGGGGTCACCTCAAAAAAAGGCTAGCAGATCAAGAACACTCTCCTAGTGGAATTTATGAGTTATGGGAGAGAGTTCAGATGAAATGGGAGGGGATACCACTTGAGGAGTGTCAGAAGTTGATTGAAAGCATGCCTAGGAGGGTTGAGGCAGTGCTCAAGGCAAAAGGAGGTTATACCAAGTACTAATATCCACTCCATACCAACAGGTGCAAAACTGTTATAATGATATTGCTGTTTTGAAATAAACATACCTTCACAGCCTCTGAACCAAATCACATGATCCAGAGGCCAGATTGTAGCCAAGAGTGTGTACTTTGTTTGTCCCCACCAAAGCTAAGCAGAATTCCCACAGGTGTTTTGCACCACATCAAGGTTAGGCATTGCAATGGTTTTGGAGGTCACTATAGATTTAGTTTTTGTAATAAAAAATAACATTCCAACATATCTGATCCCTCCACTCATTCTCTGTCTGTTCAATGGAACCTCCAATTTCTCCATCTCTGAAGCTACCCAGCTCTCTATCTGCTTCCCATCTGACAATATCACTCTGTTTACGTTCTATGTGACTCAATTGAATTCTTCCTGTTCCCTTGTTCTAGGACATAACTGGTCCACCTGCTTCAATCCATTAATTGATTGGATCACAAGCAGTATCTCATTCCAAATGCCTAAGCAGAGTTTGCCAACTTTTCCAACATCGGCTCTGCAGCCTCTGGAATTTGTTCCTTTAGCTAACCCTGTTCCCAATATGCTGTGATTCTCTAATTGTAAGGCTCCACTCATTGCTCTCATCAGCACTGCTGCTTTCACACTGGCATGTAGACTCGAGGGCTCCATACCCTTTAGCCTCCAACTCCACCCTAAGAACTCTTACCTCTGGGCCTTTTCCACCTTCTTAGATCCAGTTGATTTCTCCAGAGTACCCTCTGACTACCATGACTTTCCAGATGTCTTTAGCAAGGTGAAAGCCTTCCAGCTTGCTCTGCATTGCAAGTGCGACCTGAAGATTGACCTAGAGGAAAGTACTCACCCTCCTTGGACACCACTTACTCTCTTTCACCCTCTGAGCTTGAATCTCTCCAAGCATTTCTCAATGAACACCTAGCAATGGGGTTCATTCATTCCTCTTCCTCTGCCCATGCCACTCCAGTCCTCTTTGTCTGCAAGAAGGATGATTCTCTCCATCTTTGCATTGACTTCTGAGGACTAAACAAGATCACAAAGAAGGACCATTACCCACTCCCCCACATCTCCAACCTCCTAGACTCTCCAAGCCATGTCAAAATCTACTCCAAGATCAACCTCCACCATGCCTATCATCTCATCCATATTGCTTCCAGGGACAAGTAAAAGACTGCATTCTGGACGTGCTACGGCTCATATGAGTGGCTAGTGATGCCCTTTGGACTCACCAATGCTCCTGCAGCATTTCAATGGTTCATCAATACCATCTTTGCTGATCTTCTAGACATCTGTGTAATTATCTACTTGAATAATATCCTTATATTCTCCAGTAACATGGCCTCTTACAAAGAGCATGTCTGGGAAGTCCTCTGTAGACTTCGCAAGCACAGTCTTTATACAAAACCAGAAAAATGCAAATTCCACACCAACTTCACGGAGTATCTCGGTTATCTCCTATTGCCCTCTGGACTTACTATATCCTCAGAGAAGGTCAATACTATCCAGGAGTGCCTTACAGGCCTTGAGGAATGGCATGACCTTGGTCTGTTTAGACTATGATGTGAAATGAAATCAATAATGACAGAGAAGAGGAGAGCATACCAGTTTGGGAATATTAGGAACCCTGCAAAGTAAAGGATGTTCAATTGTTTCTTGGGTTCACCAACTTCTACCACTGGTTTATTGCCAACTACTCTGACATTGTCACTCCTCTTACCTGGTTAACCTGGAAGAATACTCCCTGGAACTTCTCCAATGACTGTTGTTCTACCTTCCAGAAGCTCAAGGAAGCCTTCACTACCACCTCAATTCTCATCCACTGAATGCCTGATATCCCTATTATCATTGAGACTGACACCTCCAACTATGCGATTGCTGGAATCCTTTTCATTCACTACCTGGATGATGAAGTCTGCCTGATTGCTTTCTACTCTCAGACACTTACCATGCCAGAACTCAACTACAACACTCATAATAAGAAGCTTCTTGCCATCTATAAGGAATTCTGCTCCTGACAACATTACCTTGAAGGCTCCACAACTCCAGTTGACATTGTCACCAATCACAAGAACCTGGAATATTTTTCCACCACTAAACTCCTGACCTGGCATCAAGCCTGCTGGTTGAAGTTTCTTTCCCAGTTCAATATGGTTGTTTGCTTCCACCTGGGACAACTCAGAGCTAAGCCTAATGCCCTTACTCAATATTGAAATGTCTATTCCAAAGAGGGGGATAGGAACTATGCCCAAGTCAATCCCCACAATTTCCACCCCATCTTCATGCAGGAACTGAAACAACTCTAAAGCCTCAGGCCTTGAGCCATCGATACAAACCACCAAGCGAAGGTCATAAGACCAACCTTAGGATGGAGTATAAGCTTATTGACATGTCTCTTTAGAGGGAGAACATCAAGAGAACTTCACTGAAGTCTCTAATGGATGGCATTGGATTTATATACTATACATGTGTTTGTCCGTGTTTACCCTAAATACCATATACGTATAGATTACCATACCAGCAGTAATTAAAGTAATGCCTAATGTGCATGCATAAGAAGGTGAAGATGAATAACATGTGACATGTGCATGTATTATATTAAATATGAGTCTGATGTGCATGGCATATCAAATGGAAGAGAAGAGGCATAGCCTCGCATAGCATCTGATGCATGTTGCATCAGATATTAAATAGGCATGTACCACATGAGGTATGGCAGTAAATGAAAAGAGGGTGCTGTCCTTGAGGCATAATGTGATCTATGATCAAATAGATCTGAAGATAAGGTTTGAGATGCAATCTCAAAAGGAATATAAAATAAAGATGTCCGTTAAGTAATAAGAAGTCATGTGACCTTTAAATGGGAAAGGCGCATGCGCACTAGTAAGGTTCCAGGAACATGTGATTGAAGTCTAATGTATAAATAAGTATTCGTTAGGTAAGCACATCGAGTGCTTGAAGGAAAAGGAAAAAGGAAAAATATGTCTAGGTGCTTGTTGCACTATGAGAAGGGTTTATTACATTCGTTCCTTCACTTTATAACGTACATTCCCGTCCATTCCCTATATCATTACAGGAACAGTTAGCTTTGTCTTTATAAGCTGCCATCCTAATCTCTTCAGTCCTCTGTACCAGTTCCTTACTCGATGTCAAGTGCACCCACTCTGATATCCTAGTTGCACTCCCTTTCAATCCTATAGCAACTATCCATCTTACCTCTGGTCCTCAGGCCAGATGGTCAGTAGACTCTGAGGGCTTCCTATGCCTAGGTAATCAGATCTATGTACCTAATGCTGATGACCTCTGACTCCATATACTCTGGTACAAACACAACCACCCACTATCTAGACACTTTGGCCAGAATCATACACTAGAACTAATCAGATGCGAGTACACCTGGCCCAGAGTTCGGATGTTTGTGAAAGAATACATTTCCTCTTGTACCACTTGCACTCAAGCTAAAGTCTCTAGACATAAACCATATGGACTGCTCAAACAACTCTTCATTTCCAAGAAGCCATGGAACTCCATCTCCATAGACTTCATCGAACAGCTTCTTTCCTTCTCTGGCTATATCATTATCCTTGTTGTTGTCAACTGCCTATCAAAGCAGTGTATTTTTATTCCAATGCATGATACCATCACCTCACTCAAGCTAGTGAAGCTGTTCCTACTCCATGTCTTTTTGAAGCATGGAGTTCCCTCCCACATCACCTCCAACAGAGATTCAAAGTTCATCTCTCACTTCTTCTGTTCACTAGGAAAAGTCTTAAACATCTGCCTCCACTTTATCTCTGATTATCACCCTGAAGGAGATGGACAAACTGAATGCATGAATCAGACATTGAAGCAATATCTTTGGATCTACTGCAACTACCAGCAGGACAATTGGTTCAAACTCCTGCCTTTGGCAAAGTTCTCCTATAACAACTCTCTGAGCACAACTACTGAAGTATTGCCTTTCTTTGTCAATAAAGGTTATCACCTCCAACATTACCATTCATTCCAAGTGAGATCTTACCTCTGTGCACACTTGTGAGTACTCCATTGATCTTGATGAATTGCACCAGTTCCTCCATACAGAGATGGTGCATGTACAAGAGCAATATCAAGGACCTGCTAATGCTAGATGAACTCTGGTACTGAACTTCAAAATCAGTAACCAGGCTTTCATCAAAGCTAAGTATTTCCAATTGACAAGGCCATCCAAGAAACTCTCTGAGAAGAGCCTTGGGCCTTACACCACCATTGCCCAAGTTGGCACTCTTTTCTTTACCCTCTAACTCCCCAATTCCCTGAAATCCATCCATTCAATATTTCACGTCTTGCAGCTGGAATCTGCAATCCCCAATACCATCCCTAATAGAACCCAGTCTCTGCTTTCCCTGATTAAGGTAGACAAAGAACTGGAGTTTGAGATCTTGGAAATCCTTGACTCCAAAATAGACAAGTGTCAATATCACTGCCAATTACTCTACATAGTCAGGTGGCTAGGATACAAGGGAACTGACAATGAAATTTCTTGATTGCTAGCTATAGAACTTGGACATGCATTGGACTTGGTTTGGGGTTTTTATGCACAGTATGTGACCAAACCTGGTCCCCTTATGGAATCATGATAATCAAGAGATTCTATTTACACAGCGATCAGTTACAACAGTAGTTAAGTATCTACTGAGGAGGCGGAGCCTCCACCTTCCTTACCTTTTCCATCTCCTCCCTTATCTCTGCTACCTCTGTAGCCAGCTCCACCAGCTCCTCCTCATCCACTTCCATGGCTTTCTCTTCCAACTTCCCATCCTCTTTGCTCTCCTCAACCTCCTGGACTCTGTATGTTGGATTGAGGGTGTCCTGGATATCCCGCAATGCATATAGCAGGCACTGCTGAAATGCCTGCTGGTGGGCATGCTGCTCCTTCTACTCTAGCCACCCCTTCCTCATCTCCATGGTTATTTTCACCAATCCCTGCACCACCTCTGAGAGGTTGATGATCAACCCCATCAACCCCTCTGCATACCCAACTGACTCCTTATCACTGCTCTCAATGACCACCTCAACCTTCTGCTTCTTCTTCTTTCCACCCTCTGGCTCATCCTCCACCTTCCTCTGCCTCTGAGACTTGTCTTTCTGCCCTAGTCACATGCATCTCCCTTTGTTCTTGTAACATGTGTCACAGGACTTGGCCTTCTTCCTCACCATGCTCATCATACAGGGGATCCCCTTGGACTTGTAGGAGAGGCATGACTCCATGCCAACCTTTCCTTTCCCTTTCCCTGTTGAGGATCCAGGTGTCATCTGGTACTCCATCATTCTCTGCTGCATCTTCACAATTTGCTCCACCTGTCTTGTCAGTTTGCATTGAGTAATTGTGGAAGTATCATATATCTTTTTCCTGGCAGTCTCCGCTGCTGCCTTCGCCTCTGCCTCTTTTCTCTATCTCTCTGCCTTCTCTGCTGCTGCCTTTTTTGCTCTCATGTGCTGCCTTCACTTATTGAAGGTAAATCTTGTGTTGTTCTTGTCTTCTCTGAAATGGTCCTTGGACCAGTTAAGAATGTTAGCATAGAGGGACATGATAAGGTGAAAGTAAGAAGCAAGACAGATATTCAGCACTTATAAACTTCTTCACTTAGCATTTTAAACTCTGTCACATTGTCTCCTTTATCCTTTCCTTTTCAGGATTTTAGTTTCTCCATTAGGCTCTCAAGGATTTGGGCCTAAGAGAATAATACTGTCATATCCCAAATTACCACTAAATCAAACTCCGGTACTCTGGTACCACCTCTGTCTCTTACTTATGAACTCCAGAGCATTTCTTGAAGGGAATTCTATTCAGAGGCTCAGAGTTCTCTTAGACTTTCTTGTTTTCCATTCTAGTTATATTCCTCCTTGTTTCTCTTTATGTATTAGTTCCACTCCTTAAACTTCTCTAATCCTATGCTTTGCTTAGGAGCACAGCTCCAGCTTCCTCCTTTACTGGATATATTCTATTTACGAATTCTGATTATTAATCTGACTCCAACTCTATATATAAAGCCCTGTACTTACAATATACAAATCTCAGTTCAAATATCAACTATAGTCATCAATTCCCTCTCATCCTTTATCAGACAAACTCTGATCACTCTGACCACTCTGACCCTACACTCTGTAAATAAGGGCTAGAAGGACTCAAGCTAGGGCACAACATACATATATGTTGAAGCCAAAGCTCTATTCCTTCCATCTTACCCTACACTCTGGACTTCCTCCAGAACTATCCAGAGTTAAACCAGACTTAACAGTATGTGACACATTGAAACCACATATATACTAATCTTGTTATCTAAGAAGGTATTGAAGAATGCCACCTTGTATTTTTCATGGTCAACTCCCAATCTTGCAATGGTTATCCTAGCAATAAATTACTTCGAAAAGAAGCTCATAACCTATTCATGCAATCAAAAGTACCTCAAGTTTATTTGTTTTGCTGTCTCAGTTGCCAAGGAAATACTCTATCATTATCACTCACTTACTGACTCCTCAGAAATATATCAGATTGCCATGAGTATGTTCAAATGACCAGCTACATGATTATATTAATGGTATACTGGCATGCAAGTACTATACCCTTGACACAAGCTTTCTTATTTTAAGGCAGCCCACTGGCTGGACAGCTGGATCAATACCACACAAGAACTTATTAAAAATGAGTTTCAGTGTACATATGGATTAAATACCTCAGAGTCCAGTTCAAAGATAGAGACCATTCAAGAGAACAAGAATGAGAATATTAACAAAGTAAGTTTGCTATTTATCCATACATCCAGACTGGTAACTAAGCATTCATGCATGGCCAAGGCTACCAATATGAATATTTTTGACAACCTTCCCATGCTTGCTCCTTTCAAGCCTTCTATTCTAAGCTCTGAGCTTGAACACTATCTTCAGACTGATATTGAACATGTTGCAGATCCAGTCACATGGTAATACAAGCATTGCCATATTTACCCTCATTTAGCCTGCATAGCCCTTGATTTTTTATTGGTCCCAGGTGAGTTATCTGTCATTTGCATATATTTTATCCATAATAACAATATTAGTGATACTCAAGTAGGCTATTTTGAAGCTATGCTGGGTCTATTATCCAAATCTGAAACACATGCTTTTTAAGTGGAAAGTTCCCAGCTGAGTTCAAAAACAATGCCTGTTTTCCACCTACTCCCTCAATATTCTGCAAGGCTTGAAGCCTTGACCAACAGGGCTATTATCTCTATTATCATGGCTGCAAAAGATTGAGCAGCTCAGAAGACTACTGGAATGAACACTTCACAAGCTCTTTTAGCAAGAAATGGTGCACCTGCACCTCAGAAGAGATGGCAAGCATAGAGTGCCAAGGCTACTAGTACTATTGTACTAGCCCTGTTAGCTCCTGCCCCTGTCAAGAAACCAATGGCTTTAAACATCATATGGGAAGGAAGACACACAGATCTCCTTGTTGAGTAGATCACCTCCCATGCTGCTGATTACCATGTTCTATTCCATGATCATTTATCCTCCATGTCTACTATCAAGATCTTTTCTGAGGACAAGCCATCTGGAAAAAACAAAAAGGAAGCCTCTACTACTATTGCAAGGCATATCTTTGAAGAGGATCCTGACCACTCTGCCATATATGCTGAAGATTCCTCAAGATATGTAATGTCAGTAATCCACCAGTTGAGCATGTAAGCACTTTCCTTGATTTTCATGTATGTATTTTCAACTCATTCCAGTCTTTTCAGGCTTAAGACCAAGTACCATGAGCACCATGCACAATTCAAAAGCATGGGAAGTGGTATTTTACCCCAGGCTGATGACTCAGAGCCACCATGAAATCTCCTGAGTACTTCCTCTACCTTTCTCCAATCTATTCCTATCTAACTCTCTTCTAGAAGATGTACTCTGTGTATTCCCCTACAACCAAGGCCTCAACTCCATCTGGAATGGCATCTCCTCTTTCGACAGTGAGCTTGTCTCTTTCAAACCAAATGTTGACCATGCTAAGAGTCTGCTTAGCATCATCCAGCCTGAATCTACAGCTAGTAAGAATACAGCCTTATATGAAGAAGAAGAAAATATGCAAGATGAAGCCAATCTGGATGAAGATGAAAGTGGTGTGCTGGCACCTCAAGATGATATGGAAGGTGTTGAGAGTCAAGGAGATGGGCCAGGGGAGATGGATAATGAAGTTGATTTTGATAATAATGAGCCTGCTAGAGATGATGCAGTGCCACTTTATCAGGTATATTCTATCATTCTCTTGTATGTTTATTTATCAAGTAGCTATATTCTCATTAGAAATCAGGTACTGATCAATTGCAAGTACAACCTGTGTAAGAACCTACATGATTTTTGTCAAAGTCCAAGGGCAAGACATTAGTACACAATGGGCACAGCTCATTTGTCAGGCCCATTTCATATGCTTGCTCCCCCAGTTCTGGAGACTCAATGGTCAGTATAATAACTGTAATGATATAGGGAATGGATGGGAGTACATTGTGAATAAGGGACAAACTTCCTGAAGTAAGAAGTGAACAAATGGACCCTTTTCATAGTGCAACAAGCACCTAGACATGTTTTTCTTTTTTCTTTTCTTCAAGCACTAGATGTGCTTATCTAACAGATACTTATTTAACATTAGACTTCAATTACATGGATCCTGGAACCTTTATAGTGTGCATATGCCTTTCCCATTCAAAGGTCATGTGACTTCTTCATTACTTAATGGACATTTTTATTTATCTTATACTTCTCATGAAATTGCATCTCATTTTATCTTCAAATCTATTTGATCATAGATCACATTATGCCTCAAGGGCAGTGTTCTTTTTTCATTTCCTACCATACCTCATGTGGTCAGCATGTATTTAATATTTGATGCAACATGCATCAGATCCTATGTGAGGCTATGCCTCTTCCTTTCCATTTAATGTGCCATGCACATCATACTTGTATTTAATATAATACATGCACATGTTACATGTTATTCATTTCTGCCTTCTTGTGCATGCACATCAGGCATTCCTTTAATTACCACTGGTATGGTAATATATATGTATATGGTACTTAGGGTAAACATGGACAAACACTTGTATAGTATATAAACCCAATGCCATTCATCAGAGACTTTAGTGAAATTCTCTTGATGTTCTCTCTTTAAAGAGACACATCAAAAAGCTTATACTCCATTCTAAGGTTGGTCTTATGATCTTTGCTTGGTGATTTGTATAGACAGCTCAGGGCCTAGTGTCTTAGAGTTGTTTCAATAACCAGTGCTAGCTAACTTGCTACATATATCAAAAGGGTATCTTCATTAGATGCCATGAATCCACTTGCGGCAAAGCTAGAGGAGTTAGACAGGCAAAGTGAGATGCTTGTTGACAAGAGGTTAGCTAGTGCTCCTTCATCTAAAGCACTATAATACACCTTTGCCATACAAAAACAGGAACTTGGTAATCAGCATGAAAAGCTTGCTGCAAAGTTAGTAAATATGTTATATCCTATTTTTCTCTAAGTCTCAACTCCATACCTCCAGATGATCACTTGACCAACTCCAGGGTGTTCTTGCAGAGAATGCAACTCTGTCCATCCAGACTTGTCTCATCTACTTTTATTCCTCTCCATATTACTTTGTACAGCTCTGATTTTAGTTTTGCTTTAGTTTAGCCTCCAATATTGTGTCTTACTTAGAAGCACAGCTCCAGTTCTGACATTCCTGGACCCTCCATTCCCATTACTTATTTACTCATTTACTTATTGATCTCCTTACCAATCTCCATACTCCATTACTAATTCCCTTCAGACTCCAGTATATAAACTCCTGTACTCTAAGCCATATAGTTTTTTAGTTCAAATATCAATTTATTCCTCACTTCTGACCTTTGACTGAACCTCAACAGTTCTCTTTCTCTGACCCTCTGACTCAACTCCATACTTCTGACCCTCTGGCCTAAATCTGGGACCAACTCCAGACAAGGGTGCAATATACAAGTTGAAGTCAATGTCCTGTCTGATCCATCCAACTCTGGAGTTCTGGAGTTCTAACCTGGAGTGACCCAGTCTTTAATAGTATATTCAAACTTCCACTTGTCTAGAGTCTTGCCATGGGCATCTGTACTACTCATTCACAGACTCATACCCTCAGTACCAATTCTTCCCCATCCCCACATTTCAATTCTCTTAGTACCTTCAGAAGCAGTTGATGTGCCACAAGCATAGTTGATCAATTCCAAAGCTTCTCTGCTTGCTGAACTCCTGTTGCCTCAGCTTTGGGAGCAGGCTCTCTCCCTGTCCAGTCCCCTACTCTGGGCCTGCACTTCACCAAACTCCTGTCTGACATCTCTAAACTCAGTCAACATTCAACTGAGCATCCCAGAACCCCTTCCAATGCCAGTAGTCCTCCAGATGGTCCAGGAGGTCCAGGAGATGATCTCTCTGAGGACTCTGACTTTTCAGGAAACAACCTCAACCCTGGTCCTGATGACTTTGACAATGAGCACATCCCACAAGATACCCTTGCTTAACTTGCTGATGCCATCAAAGGCTTAGCCTGCTCTTCCTGTCATTCCTCTACCTCCAAGTCTTTGCAACATATCAAAGTCCAAGAGCTGGACCAGTTTGACAGCACTGATACCTGAAAACTCTGGGTCTTCATAGTACAATGTGAACTCAACTTTCAAGATCGCCCTAAGGCCTTCCATATGAACTGTGCCAAAGTCATGTTTGCACAGTCCTACTTTAAGGATATTGCTCTGGAGTGGTTTGAACCAGACTTACTCCAGATGGAGGACCCTGATCTCCATCCATTATGGATGGACAATTACAAAGAGTTTATTTTAGAGTTGCAGATCAACTTTGGTCTGCATGACTCCATTGAAGATGTCAAACACCAACTAGACCATCTGATGATGAAAGATGGTCAGTATATCAACAAGTATGTGGTTGAGTTCAATTGGATTGCTATGCAAGTCTGAGGTTATAGAGAAGGTGCACTTCAGCACTGTTTCTACAACAGATTGCTGGACCATATCAAGAATGAGATTTCCCATGTAGGAAAGCCCACTATCCTCTCAGACCTTCATGCCCTCACTCAGTCCATTAATGCACACTACTGGAAGTGCAAGTTGGAAATCAATTGTCAAGCAAAGCTATCCGCCCAAGCATCCTCCAAGTTGTCTTCCAATAAACCCACTGCATTCACATCCTCCACCTCCATGCACAACTCTGGCAGCAACAAGAATTCCAAAGACTTCAAGGAGTCTAAGAGAAAGTCTGCCTCCACCTCATCTACTCCAAAACCCAACCTCTCATCAAAGTTAGGCAGCAATGGCAAGTTAACATCTGTTGAGTACAAATGCTGCTTCGACAATAAGCTATGTATATTCTGTGGTCTAAGCAGCCACATGGCTAAGAATTGCCCAAAGTCAACTTCCTGGGCATCCAAGGGCCATGCAGTCAAGACCATTACTCTGGAAGCTAAACTGGAGGTCTCTACCTTGGAGGCAAAAAAATAGCCCATGACCTCCCTAACTCTGCACAGGATGGAGGTTGTGTTGATTCCAACCATGCACTCAAGGAGATCCATCTCAATGTGTCTGCTCTCTTAGATTATAAATCTCTTATACCCTTCATCAACCTCACCTCTTATCCCATCTCCACTTTTTCTGTGCTTGTAGATTCTGGATCCTCCAACTGTTTTATAGATAGTACCTTTGTTAATAAATATGAACTTTTCTTCTACCCCATATCTTCACTACAACTCTGCCACTTTGATGAAATCTCCAATAGTACCATCACACAACCACTTAACCTCTCTGTACATTTTGAAACCAGTGACATCACTCTGACAATGTTCTACATCACTCTATTAGATGGATCTTGCTCCCTTGTTATAGGACACAACTGGCTCACCTACTACAATCCATTGATTGATTGAGTTTCAAGCAGTATCTTATTGCATTCACCTGTGCAATCCATGCCAACAACCCTGAGCTCATCTCTGCAGCCCTGAACACCCCAGTCTCCAGTTGAACCTTCCTCCAATCCACCATGTTTCTCTGAGCAGAAGACCCCACACATAGCCCTGATCAGCGCTCCAGTGTTCACACTGGCTTGTTGCCTTGAAGGCTCCATGCAATTTCAACTTCAGCTCTATTCTTAGGAAAGTAAACTCTGTTCTGCTTCCACTGCCCCAGAAGAAATTGATCTCTGTGGGCTCTCCTGGAGTATCATGACTTCACAGATGTTTTCAGCAAAAGCAAAGCCAACATGCTTGCTCCACATTGCAAGTTTGACCTCAAGATCAATTTAGAAGAGGGAACTTCCCCTCCACTGGGCACTACCTATTCACTTTCCCTCTCCAAGCTTGATTTGCTCTATGCTTTCCTTGATGAGTACCTTTCCATGGGCTTTATCCATCCTTCCTCCTCCATCCATACCACTCTGGTCCTCTTTGTTCACAAGAAAGAGAGATCACTCCACCTCTGCATCAACTTTCAAGAACTTAACAAGATCACAAAGAAAGATCACTGCCCACTTCCTTGCATCTTCAACCTTCTAGATGCTCTAAGCTTCACTACAGTCTACTCCAAGATTAACCTCTGGCATGCCTATCACTTAGTTTATATTATGGAAGATAATAAATGGAAGACATCATTTCAGACATGCTATGGCTCCTATGAGTGGCTAGTAATGCCATTTGGTCTCACTAATACCCCTGTGGCATTCCAGTGGTTCATTAACT
>JBBPQI010000081.1:0-13629 GCA_038092445.1 Gyrodon tennesseensis | reverse complement strand
CCGAGTCACCTCTACCCACAGCTGCTGATCGCATCAAAGGTTTGACAGCCACCTGGAATGAAGCCCTTGTGGCCCATGAGCTGGCTAGGCAAGTCATGGCTGCATGCACTCAATGCCACTTTTCCCCTTTCAAGAAAGGCGACAAGGTTTGGCTTGAAGCACAAAACCTTAAACAATCTGTGGCCAATCCTAAGTTCGCCGCGAAACGTGAAGGACTGTTTACCATCACCAAGGTCCTCTTCCCGATCACATACCAACTCCGACTCCCACAAACATGGAAGATTCACCCTGTCTTTCACATGTCACTCTTATCACCCTATCACGAGAACACCGTCTATGGACGGAACTTTCCCACCCCCCCTCCTGACCTGGTCCAAGGGGAAGAGGAATATGAAATTGAAAAGATCATCCATCATCGTGGAACCCCACAATGCCGCTCGTTCCTGATCCGTTGGAAAGGGTACACTGCTGAAGAAAATTCCTGGGTCTCCGAATAAGATCTAAAGCATTCCAAGTCTGCCCTCAAGGACTACAAAAAGCGACATCCCTCAGCTTTCCCTTCCAACGCCTCTTGATCTCACCCCCTCAACATGCCTTGCACTGACTGCCCCTCTGTCTCACCCCCTCCTGTTTGCCTTCCTACTACCTTAGCCTCCCCTTCATCTATTTCCTCTCCTTCCTCCTTTGTTTCTTCAATCCCGATAGATGATATCTCCCATCCTGTGACCCCTTTCATGCCTTCACCACTGTCTATTGCTGGTTGGCTACCCCCATCTCCAGCTCCCCCCATTAATCCAGAACTGACTGATTACGACGAACTCCAGGGCGTGCTTTCTGTGGATCTTCCTACCACTGCACATTGCTCTCGAGATGATCTCCTAGATGGATGCCACATCATCTTTATCCAACATGCCCTCTCAAACTCTCATCTCACCATGTCCATTGCTTCTCATCTCAACTTGGGATCCCCCTTCTACCTCCTCTATCACGCGTACTTGCAGAATGCCCACATTCCCCTTTTTGCCACTCGCCCTATCCATTCTGCTCATGCCAATATAGCGTTTCAAGCCTCGGCCTTGCATAGTATCGTCCATAATGTCGAAGGATCCCTGCTCGCAACCATGCATCAATTGGGCATGATGGAGTTCCTTGAAAACTTAGACCAATACCTTGAGGAGTTACATATTCCCCGGACATTCACAGCTACATCGGCAATTTCTGCCCTGGACCTGAACTCCCCCACATCTCCACCTTCCACCTCCTCGGAACCCATTATCTCCGCTGAACAAGCCGCAGTTGATCATGCTGAAGCGCATTGGACTGGTGGTCACAGTCAAGTATCCCTCTTGACCACTCATCCTCAATATGCTGAATCCTGCTTTCATTGCCATCATCTGGGTCACGTTCGAGTCAACTGCCCTTACTTCCAATGTGGTAATTGTCTTAAGTGGAGTTCAGGTCACGTCCTCACTCAATGTCCCAAACATCGTAAAACCTCTCACTCATCCTCCTCCTCCTCGGCTTCCCATCACTCATCTTCATCCCGCTCTTCATCTAGATCTATTCTCCCTATTCCACAACCATGTCTACATACTACGCCTCCCTATCGTCCTTCCACCAGCCCTATCCATCATTGTGTTTCACCCCTCATCCGTTACTCCTTCCACCTGTCTTCTGACGATGACAATGCTTTATCTCCTGAAGCTTGGAGCAATGTTATTGGGTCCCCATCTGCTGGCGATTGTGGTCTGGATTTTTAATGGGTCTTCATCATTGTCTCGACCTTAGTAAGGGGGTAATGTTATGATTCATCTAGGGACCCCTATTTTTCTCTCATATACTTGTTCTTCGCTCTATGCCTATCACTCTCTCTACGCGACCCACCCTTTGACCTACCAGTCAGTGCAGTTATTCTCCCATCTTCCATTTATTCCTCTTTGTCCCATCGTCTTTTACGACGTTCTATTGCACCCTGTGCCCTTTCGCTGACCAAGCATTCTCTTACTTTCCATTCCCTTCCAGCCGCTTGGTCATCTTCATTTTCCATGTAGTATATAAACCTCATGTCATCTACCTTGTAATCCAAGTTAGACTTCCTCTTTACTTCTACAATCTCATTGTGCTTCGTCCTTTCTGAGTTCTCGTTCTACCCCTGAGTGAACACTCGTCTCCGAACCTCTAGGCAACATCTGTTGGCCTACCTTTGAACCTCTGTGTTGTCACTATTGACGACATCAACTAGTGATTGCTAGATCCTTCAAACCTAGTAGGAATCCCTCTAGGTCTGCATCTCGGTAGCTTCATCTACCTGATCGTTCAAGAGGCTATGACCATTCCTACCCAGGCCAGTCATAACATTTTTACTCCTGTATACTTTCTGCTCCAGAACTCAACTATAATACCCATGATAAGGAGCTCCTTGCCATCCACGAGTCCTTCCAGACTTGGCATCACTACCTTGAAGGCTCTGGAATTCTGATCAATGTCGTCACAGATCACAAAAACCTTGAGTACTTTGCCACCGTCAAGCTCCTGACTCAGCGGCAAGCCCACTGGTTGGAGTTCCTCTCCCAATTCAACACCATTATCCACTTCTGTCCAGGGCGACTTGGTGTGAAGCCCAATGCCCTCACTAGACACTGGGATGTCTATTCCAAAGAGGGGGATAAGGACTATGCTTGCGTCAATCTCCACAACTTCCATCCAGTATTCACCCAGGAACAGCTTGCGTCATCCCTTTGAGCTACCTACCTCACAGCTCTGGTACTCTGAGCCAGCACCCTCTTTGATGTTGAACAACTCCACAATGACATCCTCTCCGCCCTCTCTTCTGACCCTCTAGCAACAATCCATATGTTCACTTCCAAACCCCTCAACTCTCATTGATTCATTAACATGGATGGATTTCTCCATCTCAACAACCACATCTACATACCAGATATCAATGACCTTCACCTCTAAGTACTCCAGTACAAGCATGATAATTCCCTCTCCAGACACTTTGGACAGAACCAGACCATGGAGCTAGTCTGTCGCAAATACACTTGGCCAGGACTATGCACCTTCATCAAGGAGTACATTTTCTCTTGCATGTCCTGTGCTCACACAAAAGTCCCTAGACACAAGCCCTATGAACTTCTAAAACAACTTCCCATTCCTGAAAAGCCATGGAACTCTATATCCATGGACTTTATAGAACAACTTCCCGAATTCTCCAGATACTCCATCATACTTGTAGTTATAGACTGCCTGTCTAAATGGTGTGTTTTCATCCCTACACATAACACGATAACATCTCCAGAGTTAGCCAAACTCTTCCTACTCCATATCTTCTCAAAGCACAGAGTCCCATCCCATATCATTTTCAACAGAGGTTTCAAGTTCATCTCCCACTTCTTCCATTCACTTGGAAAAGCCCTAGATATCTGCCTGCACTTCACCTCTGATTACCATCCAGAGGAAGATGGTCAGATGGAACAAATGAACCAGATCCTAGAGCAGTACCTCTGGATCTATTGTAACTATCAACAGGACAACTGGTCTGAACTCCTGCCCCTCATGGAGTTCACATACAACAATGCTCTGAGTGCTACCACAGATGTGTCACCATTCTCTATCAATAAGAGCTATCACTCCAACATCTCCGTTCACTCCAAACGTGACCTTATTTCTGTCCAAGCTTGCAAATACTCTGTCAACCTTGAATTCCTACATCAATTCCTCTGTGAGGAGATGTCTACTTTCCAAGAGTGCTACCAAGGACCCATGAATACTAGACAGACTCTGGCACCAGACTTCAAAGTCAGTGACCAAGTCTTTGTCAAAGCAAAGTACTTCTGCTCCACTAGGCTCTCAAAGAAACTCTCTGAGAAGAACCTTGGGCCATATACCATTATCACTCAGGCAGGTACCCACTCCTTTACCCTTTGCCTCCCAGACTCTATGAAGTCTGTACACTCCATTTTTCACATCTCATAGCTAGAGCCTGGAATTCTCAACATGATACCCAATCATATACAAAGTTCACCACCTCTGGTTAAGGTAAATGAAGAATCAAAGTATGAGATCTCTGAAATCCTTCACTCCAAGATAGATCATCAATGTCACAATTGCAAGTTACTATACTTAGTGCATTGGTCTGGCAATGAAGGAACCAATGAGAAAACATCCTGGTTGCTAGCCATGGAGCTAAGTCACATATTCAAGCTCCTGCACAACTTTTATCTCTGGTATCTGGACAAGCCTGGTCCTCACATTGTTTAAACACACACAAACAGAATAAATTACATTTGTACAAGATCATGAAAAAGGAACTAACTATTGCTACTACTAGTCCTCTGACAGCTCTAATAACTGCTCCAATCCCTTTCCATTCTCCTCCTTCTCTCTCTCCAATTCCTTTACTTCCACCCTCACTTCCTTGTCCTCCCTGTCCTCCAGCTCCAACTCTGACTCCATCCAATATACCTCCTCCTTCAACTCCACTAGTCCCTGCAGGAGCTTGTTCTGGAGGTTGAGGCATTGGTTCTGATGAACCAATGCATCATGGATCCAACTGAGCATTACAATAATGCCAGCAGTCCTCTTTGACAAGCTCCCATGCCCCTGCTTCTGTTTGGAGCCATTAGACCCCACCTCCAGCATCACTATTGCCTCCATCCTTGCTTTCCACTGGCACTTTTCTGGTTGCTTATTCCCAGGTTGTTTACACTGTGCCTTTGCCTCCCAGCACTCTGTGCATGACTTCAACTTTCTGGACCTGAGGATGTACTCGAGTCCATAGTCATTGCACCAGGTGCATAACGGCAGTTCTAACACCTGCTTCTTCCCCTTCGCCTGCTGTTAGGCTGCAACCTCCTCTGCCTAGCTCTGTCAGTAAAAGTTTACCAGACTTGGGACCACTTACCCTTTGTTTGGCCACCTCCTTGGCCTTGTGCATCTCCATCACCTTCCATTGCTTCTCCTCGTCACAGGCCTTCTTGGCCACCTCTTCACGTGCCCTCTTCTCCACCTTCTCACACACCTTCTTCTCTACTGCTTCCTTATGTGCCTTGGTCCACCTCTGACATTTGGCATACTTGGTGGCACTCAGTTCCTCATCATCATTTTCATCTTTTGTGAGACATGCGTTAGACCAGTCAGCGATGTCGTTGGGAGCAGCCATGGTAAAGAGTAATGATAGTTGTTAGTAGAGAACAAGAGGCATACTGTGATCCCTTTTAAACCTACAGAAATTTTCAGACCCTGACATTCTGAACTCCACATTGTCCACCTCCTTTCTTGTATAGGCCTTCATGGGTTTAGGCCTAAGAGAGAGATACTGTCATATCCAGAAATCCATAAGTCCCAACTCTGCACCTCCAGACAACCATTCAACCAACTCTGGAGTATTCTCACTGAGAACACAACTCTGTCCATCCAGACTTACCTCTGCCCATTTTCACCTCTCTCCATTTCTTACATGTACAGCTATTCCTTTAGTTTTACTGTAGTTTACCTCCTGACACTGTGTCTCGCTTAGGAGCATAGCTTCGGCTCTCACATCCCTGGACTCTCCATTCTGTTACTCATTTACTCATTGGATTACTAATACTTACCAATTACCATTACTAATCCATCTCAGACTTCGTATATAAACTCCCGTACTCCAAGCCATGTAGTTCTTCAGTTTGAATATCAACTTAAATTTCCTCTCCTAACTTCAAAACTGAAGCCTTGACAGCCTTCCTCTGATCCTCACTCAACTTGACATTCTTCCAAACATCTAAGTTCTTTATCCAACCCAACTCTGAAATCCAGGATGTAAACTCTGGCAAGAGCACACCACACACAGTGAAGCTAAGTCCCAACCACTCATACCAACTCCAGAAGTCCCAGAGTTACCTGGAGAATCTGTTCTTAACAATTTATACCTTTATACATTGTTTGTTATCTTATTTCTAGTAGATTAGATTAGATTAGATAACATAAGTTCAGACCATTCTATTTATATCTGGTATTATAGTAACCACAGGGATCACAACCTTTACCTTATACAGGGTTACTATTTAATTACTGCTTATCCATTGCCTAGGTTATTTAGTACTTATCTCATATCCTTACCCAAGCCCTTTGCCCAGACCCTATACTCACATGGTTTGTATGCCAGTACATAGATATATAAGTAGGAATAGCTCCTATACTAGATAACTTGGAAATTCTCATTCTCACTTGCCTATATTTCTGCTATTCCTCTTCCAGTTCCCTTGCACTAAATGTCCATTGTATTCTTATGAAGCCAACACTCCTTTGTCACACCCTAAGCAAGTGGCCTGGTTTGTTTGTGTTGCAGGTATTTGCCTTAGGTATAGGTAAGTCCTAACAATGATCCTGTGGTTAATAATCTGCATGATAACATATCAAATCCTATAAGTATCCATTGTCTATTCTCTCAGATATGTCATCTGATGTTGCTATTTTTTTAAATGCCACTACTAAATCATTGTAAGATGACCCTGTAGCCTCCCTACTACTTCACTGTTCTTTGAAGCTAATTCCTTACTTTCACTCCCAATCATCTCTGTAAATCTTCTATTTTAGTGTTTTTTTAGAACTAATTCCCTGCTTCTGCCCCTAACCATTGTCAAATGATCCTCAGGCCATGTTGGCTGTGCACAACTCCCCTGTACTCTTTCAACTGAGCCACATCAACTGGATTGGTTGGTGGCCCATTAGCCATTACCATTACTCCTTTACCACTCTGTTATTGGCCACAATGGCAGTCATATTTAATCAGAACTTATTATGCCAATATTCCTCCCACTGTCCTGTTATCTTCTCAGACTCAATATTTTACTACACTTTTTATACCATCATTTATCATTAACTTTCCTTTACATTTACAGTCATTTACTATGCCAAAGCCTTCCAAGGACATATCACAGTCCCAGGGCATATAGCAAGGTACTACTTATGCACCAGGTTGGCATGTTTGTCATCCATCAGCAAAGGTTCAAGCCATGCAAGGTATGCATACAATTCTTTGCCCACCACCTTGAATCAAGCTAAATACCAATTTCCAAAGGATCACAAACAAGAAAGGACCACTCAGAAATAGAACATGCTTGTCAAAGCCAAGAGATGCAAGAAGCATGCCCAAAAGTGTGATCAAGTTGTGAAAGCAGCTCAATGTGACCCACTCAAAAATAAACCTTCTGAGGTTTACACAACAATCACCAATGTGTCAACTATTGTCAACAAAGCAGTAAGTGTTTTCTAGCTTCTTATACACATGCTGACTCAATCTACTTCAGTTTGAATCATGTGTAGCAGAGAGTCTCAGCTGCTCCCTAATCCATGCTAGTCTGGCCACCCCAGAAACACTTGTAATGTAGAAAGGCAACATTCCACTCCCACCTGCTCTTCTATAGTTTCAGCAGGAATACTCCATGTTATTTGTTATTGGTACATGTACTAATGAAACTATAGACTTTGTCCCCATATGTTTGCATTTCTGAATCAGTGGAGTTTCAAACTCAAGGTGCTCAGTTTGAATTCCTCCAACTCCACTGTATGCAAGAGAGTCCATACACTTACTCCTTTTGTTGATGAAGAGATGGTTAAGTAAGTAATTCATTGACTATGCAATAAATTAACTACTATGTTATCAATGGCAGACATATGACAATTTCATTCAATACTATATCAAACCCTGATTATAATCATGAAGACTTCAACCCTACTAAATTACCCTTTACTCAGAGAACCTTTACTCAGAGAAAGTACATTTGCCAGGTGGTCCTGAGTGATTCAGACAATGAACTCATGATAGGCAAGATAGTCATACAGAATGTGAAGGTGGCAACTAGCAATAGGGTTAGCCTGTCAGCTAACTCAAAGCCTGCTATTGCTAAAGAGTAGCCAGTACCATCAACAAAGCCTACTGCTTCAAGTCACAATACAACTGATAGCAAACAGACCATGGCTGCAAATAATCAATCCAAGGTGACCAACTATAATGCAGCTATACATCATGTCACAATCTGAGCTAATTCATTATATTAGTAGATTAAGAATGTGTGACATTAACTTGTTATGATAGTGAAAAGTGACCCAGGCAGGGATCAAACCTGCAACCTCAGATTTTAGCCACCTGTACTCTACCATTAAGCTACCAGGTCCTTCTTTGAGGCTGCAACTCTGCATATGAGAGTAGATATGTGGGCATTTCAGCCATTACAGGCTCTTAGGCAGCAATATTGGTTGATAGGCTTTTAAGCCATTCTATAACACATTGAATTATTGAGACAGTGATTGAGTTCTATCATGCTCTCCTACTCATCAAGAATCCTTTTTCTAACTCACATGATAAGCTTAATTGGGTAAGGAATGCCTGGGATGCATGCCATATATATTTTAGTTGCCAAATGCAGAGCTGGAATCTGATATCATCAAGATAGTAAGTATTGTTCATGGGTGGTACACTAATGACTCAATGTGTTTTAGATCACTGCATATGGATCACACTTGCATGGGCAATTCAAATCAAATGCACAGGTAATTGTTGCTATGTCATATGGGTTTGAAATAGGTGACAACCCTATCAATGAAGAGAAAAATAGGGAGCTTGTGACAGAACTAAAGTATAAGTCTGCATTTGCTTGCTGTGTAGATATATTACCATTCAGTATACATTCTACAAACTAATTAACATTTAATATCCAGAAACTTCATCCTTGCCATGCTAATATATATAGGAACAAGGTGATTATCATATCCCATTCATTCAGTCATATTCTCACTCAGAGATGCAACTCTAACCCCCAGACTTATACTAACATAATTATGCATATCTCTTCATTTCATCCATATTATATTAGTATTAGTCCTGCCTTGTAGGTTCCTTTATCCCTGTGTTCACTTAGGAATACAGGTCTGGCCCTTCTTGTATATCTATTCTAGTTTCCTTACCAATCTGTCTCCATATTCCATTACTAATCCAATTCTGTCTCTGTACATAAACTTCCTCTGAACTCTGTATAACTTAGCTTGTAATCAATTTAAATACAGACTCCAATCTGATCTTGATATACATAATTCTCTTCATCCTACCTGTTCTTCAAGCCATATTCCCTTCACTCTGAAATAAAAGCTAATTTGATACTTGGTGCAGCATATACACTGAAGCCAAACACTTATCTGTTCAAAATTCCAGAGATCTGGAGTTGTTCTTGGAGATCTGACACAACCTTAACAGTGATTCAGCAAGTTGTCGATAATGTGCTCTTTAAGAAAAAAGGCAGTAAAGGAATCAAATGGTCAAAATACTATGACCCCTTCCCTCATATTGCATTTGCACTGATGCTCACAGCAGTAAGTATTTCATGAATGTCTGATGAGTGTGCTGATACAAAATGAAAACAGGTTGAGTGTGCAATTGATGAATGGACTACTTGGAAGCACAAATCAATCCACTTCAAAAAAGACAACTACAAACTGCTCTACAGGCAGCATCTCAAGACTCTGGATTATTTCAATCAACAAACAAAGAAATTAGACATATTGCCAAAGATGCTAAAGCAAGTATTCAACAATGGAAGGTAGAACTACATTAACTCCAAAAACTGTTCCAAGTTTTGTAGTTTTGGAGTATATGTGGAATAGCAGTTGTAGGTGTGGGAATCCCACTTAGTGTTGGTGGAAACATGTGATGTACAAACCCCTGGCTACCTGCTGACCTAATATTCATGTGATTCAGCTCAGGGGTCACTGAGATACATCCATTTTAAAACAGGGACACCATTGGAACAGTTTTAGAGCTTTTGAAATAAATAGGATATTTGATATATATTAGTACTTAGCATATCCTTCTTTGGCTTTGAGCACTGCCTGAATCCTTCTAGGCATGCTCTCAATCAACTTCTGACACTTCTCAACTAATATCTTCTCCCAATCCTTCTAAATCCTATCCCACAACTCATGAATCCCACTAGAGGGCTTTTTATGAGCTACAAGCCTCCTTTTCAGATAATCTCATAGATACTCAATAGAGTTTAGGTCAGGAGACTGTGCAGGCCACACCATAGTTCTAAAATGCTGCTCCTCTAGCCATCCCTTCACCTTTCTACAGGTATACTTGGAGTCATTGTCCTGCTGAAAGATGATGTCAGGAGAATTAAGACCATAATACTGCAGAGTATTCAGCAGCTCATCCTTCAAAATCTGAAGGTAAAGGTTACCATCCATCCTACCATCAATCTTGGCAGCATAGCCAACTCCCTGCCAAGTCATACATTCCCACATTATCACAGAACCATCTCCAAACTTGACAGTTTCCTTTATCAACCTGTTACTGAGCCCCTTACCTGCCTTTTTCCACATCCATTTGTGTCCATCTGACCCTAGATGATTGATTTTGGTTTCATCAGACCATGCTACCCTCTTCCAATCATTCATAGTCCAATCTTTATGGGCATAGGCAAAATCCAAACAGGCCTTGTGATGTCTAGCAGAAAAAAGAGGGTATTTGGACTTGACTACAGCCTTCATACCAGACTTTTTCAAGTGAGGGCAGACTGTGTTGGCAGATAGAGGCTGGTTGATGATATTGGAAAGTGTTTTGATCACTGAACAGCAGTCTCAGCTTTGCCAGAGGTGATAAGACACTGAGCATGATGAATATCTGTAGAGAAAAGCTTGAATGGACAACCTTCAGAAGACTTTTGAAGATTGGAACACTCCTTGGAATGAAGTCTGGAAATGGTGGCAATGCCTATACCAGTGCTGAATGCAATAGAGTGAATAGAATGGCCAGAATTGAGCTAAGAGAAAATAGTGCTCTTTTAAGTAGCAGAAAGAGATCTCATGATGGTAGTAGTTGAGAGCAAAGAAGTGTGAGACTTATTTCAAGCTCAGACATTATATTTATATGTGTGTCTTTGTTTGTCACACCAAATAACAACAGCTATCCCTTTTTTTTATTGAAATTTTATGAATCATGTCAAAAGCTCTAAAACTGTTTCAATGGTGTCCCTGTTTTAAAATGGATGTATCTCAGCAACCCCTGAGCCAAATCATGTGAACATTAGGTCAGCAGGTAGCCAGGGGTTTGTAAGTCACATGTTTCCACCAACACTAAGTGGGGTTTCCATGCCTATAACTGCTATTCCACATACACATTCAAAACTACAAAACATTGGAACAGTTTTTGGAGTTACTGTAATGATATAATCTACTTATTGTTGACATCCTTGGATTGAGTGCAGGTTGTATGTGGGCATTGACATCAAGGAGCAAGAGAGTGACAATATAGTCAAGTTTCTTGATGATAATGTCATTCAGGATGTGATTAAAAAATTTGGATAGAAGAGTAAATGTAAGGAGGATGAGATAAATGAAATTGAAGCTGATGAGCAGGGTATGGAGGATCATGAATCTGATGAGGATACTATTCAGTTAGATTGGTATGCCAAGAGTGGGGGGAATGAAGGAAATAGCTTTGACTGGCTATATCCAGATGGAATATGAGTGAAAGAATCCAGTAGCAACTAGGATATAGGAGATGGCAGTAATGATGTCAAGAATGTTCCAGAAAGTGAAGTGGGGAATGAGGTTAATGAGTAAAGGAATCTGGTGGCAGCTAGAATATGGAAGATGGTGGTGGTGGTGTCAAGGATGTCCCAGAAAGTGGAGTGGAGAACAAGAATAATGACCTGATAGACGAATGCACAGGCAGTAACATTGTTGCCATGTGTGCAGCTGGCTGTATGTGGACAGATTGTAAGCAGAAGAATCTGGTAGCAGCTAGGATGCAGGAAATGGCAGTGGTAGTGTTGAGAATGTCCTAGAAAGTGAAGTAGGGAACAAGGTCAATGAGCAAAGGAATTTGGTGGCAGCTAGAGTGTGGAAGATGGTGGTGGTGGTATTAAGCATGTTTCAGGAAGTGGAGTGGGGAACAAGAATGATGATCCAGTCAAGGAATGCATGGGTGGTAGCATTGGTACCATATATGTGGCTGGCTGTATGTGGACAGATTGTGAGTGAAAGAATCTGGTAGCAGCCAGGGTGCAGGTGATAGTGGTAATGATGTTAAGGATGTTCCAAAAAGTGGAGTGGAGCATGTGTACAATGTGGAGGCAATGAGCCAGTTGAGAAATGTGCAGGCAATAGTATTGGTGCTGTGTGTGCAGACAGCAGTGAGACTGACTGGTATGTTGAGCACATCTTTTGCTCCATCTGATTTATCTCCTGCAACTAGAACAGCAATATGTTAGATGCAAGGATGTGTAATGGAGAAGATACTTGCCAGTTGTACAGATCTGTGTAATTGTCTGGAGGAAGTCCTGAAGATGTATAGAGAGCATAATGGTTGCCTAAAAAAGCATGGTGGGAGATAAAGAATGTACAATAGTTCAAAAAAGCATGATGAGAACTTATAAGAGAAGTGTGCTAAGAAACAAGATCAAATGCATGGTGATTCAAGAAATGGTTGACATGGAATCCATGGTACAAATCTAAAGAGTTGTCATGGGTTACATGATCCAGAACATACTTGGCACCAACAATTGGAAGGAGATGGACATTGTAAACAATGCTTTCAATGGGAATGATGGCCAGGTGTTTTCCACCATTTTCAAGGAAGGACAGTGATTTCTTTATAGGCACAAGCAACTGGAACTAATGATATGTTCCCCAGATGCATGCTTTGCCTTCTACAGATGGTTCACTATAAGCTAGGGATAAATGTCTTCTAGAGAAGTCAATGCTTAGATCAACTAAGGTTGAATTGGTGGAAAACTTAGTAAAGCCAATATATGAGGTGTTTACTAATTCTCAACAAAAATTTATGAACTAGTAATGAAAGCTATATAAATGGTCTGGTAATTAAATGGTTTGATAGTAGTTATGCTACTACAAGTGTGCCAGTCAACACTATAGGATTGCTAGACTTATTGCTATAAAAGCTAAGTTTAGTAAAAGTAACCTTTTTAAAAGGGTATGACTTTGTAGGGTAGTAATCCACAGATATGCTGGATTGCTCAGATGTAAAGAATTCCAAAATAGGCTGGAATGTTGCAATGATTCACTTACAGTGGCTCAAATAAGTGTCCCAATGTTGGGCCATTTGGAAAAGACTTGACATTTGCAAGAGAATCAAGATGAATTAGCTCTAACCCTTGCAGGGTCATCAATAGCCCTAACCCTTGCCCTGAAGATGAGCCCATAGTCATGTGATTTGGTTGCCATGGCATTAAGATATAACCATATTAAAATGTCATGTCATTGGGACACTTATTTGACCATGATGTTATTAGTCATTATTTGGTAAATAACATAATGTTCTGATGGATCCTGTGCTTCAACCCTGTCTCATTATGTAACTTACATAACTCTGGCACTATAAAGGGCAGGGATACCATCTGGCTAATCCTACTTTACCATAAAGCCCATTTTTGCCTCTGCTAGAGCTAATATCCTGTTTTTCTCTAAATCTGGCCTTTCTGCTAGGAAAATATCCTCCAAAACTGGTCTGGGAAAGTCCACTGTGGCCAGGGTTATCAAAGAGATTTACCCAGGCAAGGAAAACATCAAATTAGGCCCTCCTTCCAAGCTTTCTTCTACTAATAGAAGGTGAATTGTCTCTAGTATTAC
>JBBPQI010000080.1:0-13692 GCA_038092445.1 Gyrodon tennesseensis | reverse complement strand
GTCTATAGCACCTGTTGGTAATATTCCATGTACTGTCCTTGCATCGGGGCAGTGTCAGATTGTCCTGGAAAGGGCAAACATTGAGTTCAGAAGCTTGATAGTGAGAGCCTGGACAACTCACATAACTTAGACTATGAGAACCTACCTGAATCTGGAGACAACTGGAAAGGTAGAGCTAAGCTCCTTTCCTTGCTCTTTTGAGTCTCAAAATACTGCCATCTCAAAATGGATCTATCAGTTGACCATGCATGATGTATAGGAAGCAAGGGTTGCCATACTTTCTGAAAATGGCCTTAATATTGACAATGCATCCTTGAGCATGCCTCGAAGTGTGGCTACATTGATGCACAGCTTTGTAAGGGTACTGAGGATGAGTTGAACAAAAAGGCTATTGGCCCATCTGTGATAGTTCCCAGGACACAAACAATGACTACAGTGGCTGCTTCTCCCCATCCAGTACCTGCATTAGCCACTCTGTCTGTTGGACCTACCAGTGGGAAAAATGTGCAAAAGGTTTTCAAACAGAGGGAAGAAAAGTCCTGTGGAACAAGGGAGATTATGCTGTAATGAAATTTTGTATTTGTTGCAGAATCTCCCCAAGCATTGCAGATGTGGATGAGTTCAAGGATATGATGTCCATTCTCAATCCAGCCTATTGCCCTCCAAGCTTCACTATACTAGAGGATAAGCTAATTGTCAATGAAGCCACCAAAATTGGCCATGCCACATGCACTCACCTCAAAATGTGTTATAACTTCACAATCATGTTTGATGATGGGAAGATCTGTAAGCCAACATCAGTCTACATGATTCATGTTACCACAGTGGACTGCCATATATTCTATATGGAACTGGATGATGGATCATTGCTTAGTCATTCAGCAGAGTATATCCTTGAAGCACTTGAATGGGTAAGCTCTTAAACAATTCCAATAAAACATGTGACTTAAAAGGCCCCAGGTTATTAGCAAAATTGGACCATGGAACTTCAGAGCAACATCCTCAGACAATACAGGAAATATCTGGAAGGCTTGAAAGCTTCTGTGTAAGTGCTTCCCTTATATTCTGAATATGCAATATGCCTGCCACCTGTTAAATCTTGCTATCAAGGCGATCTGTTTACTTTCACAATTTGAAGAAACCATTAATTGACTCCACTACATCCTTTCATTCATGTTCTGATCAGGATATACTACTGAACACTGTTATGGTTTTAGAGGACCCCATTCCTTTTTCCCTTTCTGCATCTTCCCCTGCCTCTGCTGATACACTCTGGAGCTTGCTTCAGACAGACAACTCCATTTCCAGTTTCCTTTGGAACGAGTTTCTACATGCTGAGTGTATCCAGGACTTGGACTACTTCTAGTTACATTATCTATTTCCTTTTCTGTTTGTTTACTTTCTCACAGATGCACTGTTGATTTCCCACAGATATGTTATTGATTTTCTCATAGATGATCCTTTTCGGCTATGTTCTCCTGCACATAGCCTCGTGATCCTATCCTTTTCATCTGATATTGCCTGTTTCTATTTAGTCTGATCCAGTTTCTTCCATTTATCCTTGGGAGACAGGTTACCTGATTAGGTGTATTACTATATTTATACTAGCCTATCCTAAAGCAGCTAGTCCTGTATATAAGCTATGAAGTGTTATGACTGGCCTGGGTAGGGACAGTCGCAGCCTCTCAGGGGTTCAAGGACAGGATAGTGAACGGCTACCTGGATGAAGGCCTAGGAGACTTTCACTAGGGTCAAGGGTCTAGCTTGCAAAGCTAGTCGATGTTGTCAACATCGATGACATGGAGGTTCAAGGATTAGGCCAACAAGAAGTTGCCTAAGGGTTCAGAGATGAGCGTTCACTTAGAAGTAGAATAGAGACTTGGGGGAGAAGACAATGATGAAGTTGAGAGAAAGTCTAACTTGGATTACAAGGTAGACAACATAAGGTTTATATATGTAACAGGAAATGAAGATGATCAAGTGGTAGAATGTGATAGAAGGTAAGAGAACGCTTGGTCAGTGAATGGGCAGAGAGCTGCGGTAGAACGTCAAGGAAGACAATGGAACAAATTGTGGACCAATGGAAAGAAAGAGAATAACTGTGCCAACCTGTAGGGTAAAGAGTGGGTCACGTAAAGAGAGCAGTAAGCATAGCAAGACAGCTAAGTAAGAAGAAAAGATAGGAGTCCCAGGACCAATTGTAACAATTTGATCTTTGCAATCATATAGTATGTTTTCACTATACCTTCCTATTTTGTATATATACCTAATTATATCAGGTTTAAACTCTATCCTCAGCCACTACAATACTGATGCAGATTGAATGAAGAATATAACATTGCCATCGACCCTGTAACACTACTTAGTACTAGATCTGTGGAGCAGCAGAAATAAATGGCTTTATATCAACCAATTTCTTTTTGATGTGTCTGGAATAGCAGCTGGTCAGTCAATGTACTATTTATAGTTGAATAACTTTTTTTTTAAGACATATAATCTCTTCCATTGAATCATTGGCTCAGAAACAGTATAGTCAAGATGCATGATTAACCATTAGTATCTACCATAGATGAATTGGTACATACAGTATGAACAATATATGCCCCCATTGTCCCCACCACTCCACAATGCTCAATAGACTGATAGGTACTGTCTATATGAGCTACCAAGACTGTTCTGGCTTCCTCTGTCTTTGTACCCACCCACTAAAACTTGGCTCCAATAGAATCATTCTATAGAAGTACTTGTAAGTATATGAAAATTAGCTTAACAAACCTGTGACATATCTTAAGCAACCCATTACACTTAGGACAGTCCAAGAGACTCTTTTGGTGTGATTGCACCACTTGGGCTCTAGCATGTTCCAAGGCACACAATGCCTCTTTATAGAAAACCCATATCCAGGTTGAGTGAATGTTGAAGATGATGTAGAGAGATTCTGGCTGTAGGAAGTTGAGCTGGTCTATCATGATGAAATCCAAGGGCCAGATATTTTCACATAGTTACAGGAGTAGCTGTGTAAATTTCTCCTTTCAATCAAAATTGAGCTGGGATTCATGGAGTCTCTTGAGCAGCTTGACAAAGGAGAAATATAGAATGCAATAGTGATAATAAGTTGTCTAATGAACAATGTAGAAAGGAAAGTACTCCATCTCATTGGCAGTGTTCCCTGCATGCTCTGAATGCTCACCATACACAGACAATTTATTTTATGGCCAGCTCAAATTCTTCATTGTACCAAAGATCCTATATCAGCCAAGTATGAGTCAAATCTAAGGGTTGATGGCAAGCTCAAAACCTTGAGCCTGACAGCATTACTCCACCACAAAGTGGGAAAATGAAGATCACCCCATTGCTGTGCTGCAATATACTACCTTAATCTGAAATTTTTATTTTGGATTTTTCTTACTATTGTCTCTGGACAGCTTCTAGAAATTGTAATACATAACTCCTCTATGCATTTCAAAATCAGGTGGCTCATACTTATTAACAGCTCAGAGAGAAAAGTTCACCTGGCCCAATATTCTCCTCATTAGCTTTCTCTATCTCTATATCTTTGCCAGTACATGGCATTGACCTGAACTTATTGTCTACTGAGTTGCAAATCTTTTCTCTATCAGTAACTGCTTCTCAGTCTGGACAGGATGTCCAAGTCCTCAAGAGATGCATCTGTGCTCTTGAAGCAGAGAATGTGCTGATGCATAGCAAAGTCAGCAGAAGGCCATAAGTAAAGTCCTTCATATTACTATACCTGCTATATTCCCCACTGGCAGCATCCAAACCTTGTCAAGGGAAGGATAAGCTGTCTGACAGCTTGTTATCCTTGTTGAACTGATACCAGACATGATCACAGAACATGATTATTAGCAGCTATATCTTTGTAAGAATGAAGCCACCTTGGAAACAATCCAGGTTGAGTCTATGCCTAAGTTTTATTTCATTTAACAAATCACACAAAAAATAATATAATTCCAGACAGGATCATATGTTCAACAATTTCCAAAAACTTATTGTTTGGTGCCCCATAGTGGCAAAAATATTGAACATGGGACAGTTTAACTTATATGCCTGCCAGGAAATAAGTTAGCTATATGAATTTATTCCAACAGATTGCAATGCCACTTGCACAGGTACAGGAAGATGCTGATGGTGCCAGGGGGAATAACACATCCTTCCTAAAAGGCAAAGTTATTAAATGGATAATAACAAACACTGAATATATGAAGCTACCTTTATCTATCTGTGATAAAGAAGGGCACAGGCTGAATCATATGTTAACTGGCCACCTTCTCTATTCAGTTGACTATGACTGGGCAGATGCTGGGTCAGTCTGATGTAGCAAAAGACTTATGAAATACTAATAACATATTGGATGGAGTGCATGCATTTATTCAAGAGTATTATCTCAACTTTCCTGTCACAGCATACAGCTGGCCATTATTTCTCTATAAAGACTATGTGTATAACCCAAACTCACCTTTCCAGGGATTATTCCAAAGTGATCTTCTTATCAAGGTTGGTCTCTGTTTTTTGAAGGGAATTAGATTTCTGTTTCAAATGACAAAGTACATTCAGGGTTTTAAATGTATTTTTACTTCTCCAACTTCAGCTCATGGCTCTATTAGAGATAGTAATGCCTTCCAGCACAAGGTGGTGCATGTATGTACATACATTGTGGAACTCTTCAGAATGAGAACTGTATAACCACAAGCCATAGCATATATTGCAGTTCAGGTATGAGCTTTCACTCACTGAAAAACAAATTTTTATTGACAGTTTGTTAGCTTCGCTTTGCACTATTGAGTGCCCCCTCTTGGGTGGTGGTAAATCAACTATGAAGCCTTTTACTGCCACATTATCAAGTACTTTGAAGTACCAAGCTCTTCAGATAAATTATTGAAAATCAAGGCCCTTCTTTTCTAGTGGAACCAGTTAGTAAGCACCAATCTGCTTGTTTTGTTTATCTGATCATTAGTCTCACACTGTAGAATCATGTTTGGCCATCAAAATATCTTGGACTATTATCCTCTCCAGCCCAAGTCTCTCTCCATTGCACATTCCTGCAAGTAGACTTTCATCCAACTGCTGTACTCCCAACTTGTTCATGTAGTACTATTACTATTGTATATAAAAGATCCAGAAAGAACAGCTTTATTGGTTCCTAATCATAAGGCATGTAATTGACAGATAAGTAAGACATGAAAGTGAGATACTATTGGAGCATTTACAGAGCCATTGCCCATTGGAGGAGAAAATATAGGTTATGGGCAATGCTCTAATGTCATTGTTGTTTGCAAAAGTAGTACACAACATTGTATGCAGCCCCATATGTCAGATCTTGATATTATTCCAGCCATCACAGCAACAAAGAAAACTAGCAGAAATATTTAACAAGACTGGAGCAAATCACATCTCATGAGAATGTTACCAGAATCCAGCCAATATAAATAATATGCTAGAGTAGGGGTGATCTGTTTATTTTTGAGGTAGTATTTACATAAGAGCCAACATGGCAGAAATTGGTGAAGGGCAATAAAAGAGATATATAATGGGCATTGAGAGTGAGGAGTTACAAAATAGACTGACAGAGGAATATGTCACCACCCAGACATTAGACATCAAATCAATATTTGAATGCCATGAGTGGCTCATAACAAGCTTTGTGGATACATTGAATCTTCTTGTGACAGAGGCTGCACAAATGTTGGCTTTGACATTATCTATGGCAATTATCAATAGAAGAAAGCTATATAATGCTATACAAGGCTCTACTTTCTACCTTAGCTGATTGTAAGCAATTATGACCATTATTCTAATTATATTCAGATTATAAAGCCTTATAGCTTATATAATTTTTCCCTGATGTAGTAAGATGATATGATCAACTATGTTATGATAAGACAAATGTACTGTAAATCTCCCTGACAGTTACAGAATCTGTATACATAATCAATATGTTTCAAAGGTTTGGACTTTGTAAGAAAAGAAAATTTACCTTTAAGTTTATTGCTTTATTTATAGATATAAGTAAATGTCAAACATGCATTTATTGCCCTGAAAGGAGAGTTTCAATCACTGTGTGAGCTTTGACTGCAAGTTAAAACACACAAAGACTTGTGTACATGTTGGGATATATTGGATAAAGTGTTGCCAGATTCTTCACAACATAATTATATGTTTTAAAGAATAACATGGCTGAGAGTTGATGGTCCATTGGACAATACAAGAATGAGAGGAATCAGTTGAAAAGCATGACAATGTGATGGTATGAGAGATAGAAGGAATCAAAAATCAATAATTTTGGAAGAGCCTAATTGATTATCTTTGTGCATATTTGGATAGTGGAACAGCACTTGCCAAAGCATATACTGGAATACATGTCATATAAACAGGATAAGTAAAAAATAAAGAGAGAGAAAATAAAAAAATATTATGTAAGGAAAAGTATTAAAAGACTAGAATAACAGAGAGCCTAAGGATTTAGTTATCTCTGCCAACTTAACTCTGAGATAAAGAGCTTTGGCCTCTTTCTCATAAGCATCAGCCTCTAAGAGTACACTTTAGTTCCATCTCAGCTTGTTTTACCTCTTGTGTGTAGTGAGAGGTAAGTTCAGCATTGGCACATCTGTTGATATATTTTTCTCTGAGAAACTCAAAATCCTTCTTCTCCATTTGAAAATTCATCTTGATAATGTAGTGTTTCACCTTCCTAGCTTTAGAAGATCTTGAGTTTCTTAGTGTTCTTATTAAAGCTATTTAGGCTTTTGTTCAGATTGGATTTCAATTGTTAGATGGAATTTTTTCCTTTGATGATCCACTAGTAAAGGATGCAGTTTGAGGAGTGCCTTTATGTATAGTGAACAATGAAGCCATGTATGTGGCAATAGATAAAGTAGAGAGTAAATGGCAGCAATATATAGTTATGGCATTTTTAAAGAATGGATATCTGGCAGAAGTTATACAGCATCTTTAATGGGAATATGAGATGATTTGGAATAATTTCAAAATGAATGGATTATATTATTAAGATTATTTGAAAGCAAATGAATAGATTATTGACTTGGTACAATAAAAATAGATATAATAAAATTTTATACCTGATATTTGTGACCTTTAGATCTAGGAGTCTCAAGGCTTATTTGAACATTGTTAGAGGGATCTTTATTCATATCATCATTGATTATAGTAATGTTAAATATCATGCCAGACACCATCAAATACCAGAATCTTGTCATTGTTATTGTTCACTTTTCTAGACAAATCTGTATCAGAATATCCTTGCTTGTTATCATGTTGTTTTTGTCATCTTTGATCTGTCCCTTTATATGTAATGTCATCCTGATCACCACTAATTGTAATGGAGGTATTCTGTATCATAATATTATTGGCAAAAGGTTGAGCAGTTGTAATTAAGGAGAAGTTAGAGAAAATTGAAAATATAGCACTTTGCTAGATTGTTGAAAGGACATCTGCAGTGTGATTCTCACTGGAATCAGGTAAAATATTTTTGAGTCATAGAATAGATTACCCTCCTTTCACATTATATTGAATTTCTCAAAGAAGAAAATGTGAGCTTGATTTTTTCTAGCAAACATATATAAGTTATATATAAAGAATAATAGGAGTGCATGTGAAATATGATATATCAATGAGATTTGTGTACTGTGAATTTTTTACAACTAATCCATTTTCTCCAAAACCTGCTCTAACTGCTTAGAAGTCTCTTCAGTAAGGGCTGGTACTATCATATACCTTTCCCAGATACCAAAGTGAAATGCTTCTGTTTCTAGATGATGACCATTGTTGCTTAGATAATAAACAGAGTTTATAGTCTGTAACTCTTGCCAGATATACAAGAGGTGGTTTTCAATTCTCTAATTAAATACCTGGTCCAGATACATAAAGATATGGTCTGATATACTCTAATTGAGGTACTGAAGAGCCTCAGAGATTGCTATAGCTGCTAGATGGCCAGAAAGAGTAACTGAAGGACTGAAAAAGTCCTTTTTAACCCTTTGCTGAATAGCATCACTGTTGGATTAACAGTGGAGGAATTCCTCAGAGTAAGTCAATACAGGAATGATATCTGTAGTTAATAGATTATCAAAGAAGCAACTAAAAATGTGGAAAAAATCTACAGAGAGAAAATTATCTCTGGAGTAAACCAGAGACTAAAAAGTTTGCTAATCTTTTATTCTTGGTGTGGATATTTCAGTTGCCATATCTAGTTTTGTGGCATAGATGAGAGGTGGCATCAGCTACAGAGATTGGATCCAGGGTAGGAATTATGCTGAAGAATAAAAATGAAAGTATTCAAGGCAATATATATAAAATACTAATGCAAATTTTAGTCATCTTGGTTCTATTAAAGACAATTCATTTATTATTTATTATCAGTATAGATTTTATATTTTTCTCTAAATCAATTTTAATAGTTACACATAAGTGGAACTCATGGTGGCTATTTTGGCACTATTTTCTGTCTATTATTCACCTATTATCTGGATCTAAAGGCAATGAACTTTCTGAACAAGTTAGAACTCCAATTATGCCAAGCATTGGAGCAATATCATGATTATGTAAATTACTCACTTATTGTGCATGACTAAATATGTAGACTTGAGAATAGAACACAGTAAAAATGGCAATACAGTGTAATGTGCAGATATTGACAGATCCCTCCCTTCACCATTATGCCTCACATATCTGAGAAGACAAAGCTACTGCAGGAAATTAGCAGCTTAGAATTCAGAGTATTGACACAAAGATTAGAAAACTTACAGTGCTGAGTGGACAAGAATGAGAGTAATGACAGTTCAGATAACAATGACTTGAATGATCTGGATTTCATCTTTTTGCTTTCTTACAGTCCCATATCTCCCCTTTCCTTCAATGTTGAATCTGATAGAAACTTTGAGTTAGATAATTCAATTGATTTGACAGATGAAAAAGAAATACATTACCAGAACCTTCTTGGTGTGATTTGGGCACTTTGAAATGAGATTGAACAGTGCATGTCATCAACTATATCACTGAACCTTCAATATATGTGTCCCAGCGCCACCTCCTTGATTATTTTGCTGATTTCTGGCCACATCTGTTCAAAAGAAATTGCAAGTCAATCTGGACATCTTCAATCATATTCTACATCATATTAGCAATCACCTAATTTTTAATTCCAACTCATATAACTCACAGCTCCCAGTCACAATTCAACTTGCAATTTTCTTGAATTATGCAGATCACTATGGAAACATGATATTGATAGAAGATGTGACACAGTGGGCAGGAATCGGTGTTGGTTTGGTTATGAATTGTACCAAATGGACAATGATTATGCTTCTTGAACAACATGATGACTTTGTATTTATATCTAGGAAGTTCTCTGTGAATACAGAGTTAGCATGGGGATTCATTAAAGTGAAATCATATAACACATGGAGGAGGGAATTTTTGCAGCAAACAGATCAACTTTTAACCTGTTTCAGAAGCTGATGCTTTATGGTAAAACATTCTATAATAGAAAATCACAATACTTATTAAATTAACAGGTATGAGTCATGTACCTTGGACTAGTTTCTCAGTTACTGAGACACCATAGCTGACTGTCATGCCACATAATCTCCTTGTGATTGACTACAGGTTAGGCTACCCAGGAAGTATGCATAACACCTATGCATTTCAGAAAACAGAGACAATTGTTATGACTGGCCCGGGTAGGGACGGTCATAGCCTCTCAGGATCAGGTAGAGGGAGCTACCAAGACGTAGACCTAGGGGAACTCCTACTAGGTTCGAAGGATCTAGCAAAGGCTAGTTGATGTCGTCTGCATCGACGACATGGAGGTTCAAAGATAGGCCAACGAAGGTTGCCTAGGGGTTCAAAAAGGAGCGTTCACTCGAGAGTAAAACGAAGACTCAGAGGAGACACAACTGGATTGTGGAAGTAGAAAGGAAGTCTAACTTGGGTTACAAGGTAGACGACATGAGGATTATATAGTATACAGAAATGAAGATGACCAAGCGGATGGAATAGAATGGAATGTAACAGAACGCTTGGTCAGTGAATGGGCACAGGGTGCGTTAGAACATCGTAGAAGATGATGGAACACTGTAGAAGGAAGAATAACTGCGCCAACCGTTGGAACTATAGGCGGGTCGCATAGAGGTAAGTGGTAGGCATAAGAAGAGGACAAAGGGAACGAAGTGAAGAAAGTAAAGAGATAGGGGTTCCTGATTGATCGTAACAATGATGAAGGACTCAAAGGGAGTGATACTTGATGGTCACTGGATTTGGGCTGATAGTGCTTACCCTACAAAGATATGGTACATTGTGCTCTTTAAGGCAATCCAAACAAGCCCACTGTCAAGCTGCAGAAGGTTTACAACCACTATCTGTCAAAAGTGAGTAGTCATAGTCAGCAATCTCACCAGTCTGATTGAATCATTTCAGGTTCATGTATGCATAAGGCATGCCTTTGCAGTGCTAAATGGAAGATTTCAGTCTTTGTGCAAACTTTGCCTCCACATCTGGTCTCATGACAACTTGAAGTATGCCATGCACTGGGTTCAGTGCTATATTATTGTGCACAATATAATTATCTGGTTTAAAGAAAGGCTAGGGAAGAAGCCATCATTGGACTGGGCACAAGAGGAGGCTTGTGATATCAAGAGGGACCAGGATCCTATGGTAGTGGAGGTTCCTGCTGAAACAGCAGGGCAGTGCTTTTGTATTGATCTGATGTAACAACTCTTTATAGCACTTAGTCTAGATGGATATATTGTAAATGAGGGGGATGAGTGATACAAGAGGTATTATCCCAATCAACAAAACAAATAAATATATCATGGTACACAGCAAACATGTTGAAGTAGAAAAAAAGGCCACTGCTAGATGTTCATGTAAGGGAAGGAAATGATAATGGAGGTGGAGGTGGGAACAACACTAAAAGAGATATGGTGTCATGTTAGCACAGGACTAGGAATGGCAAAAAAAACAAAAGTACTATAATACAGAACAAACACACTATTCAATACAAAAAAAAAACTGCATATTATTGTCAGATGGTGGAGGTGGGAGTGAGTGAGGTAACAGTGATGCTGGTAAAGGTGGAATAAGAGCAGGAGGTGGGAATGACACCATAGCAGATAGTCCCACATTGGGAGAGGGACCAGAGGCAGAAGCAGGATAGAAGCAAGACTGGATAGCTTGCTGAAACTAAATTTGGAGGTGGAGCAACTTGATCTGGTGATCATATGAGCATTCCTCCTGCTCCTTAAGCTTGAGTTTGAGCATCTTGAGCTCTTGCTCCCACCTGAACTCCACTTCAGCACTTGCAAGCTTGGTAACACATTTCTCATGTTGATTATCAAGCTTCTGGTTGCAAATAGCATAATTGTATCATAGTGCAGCACATGAGATCTGATATACCCTATTATTGAGAAGAGCAGAGCTCTGCTTGTACAACTCATTAAGCTTGGCCACAAAAGGATTCTTGGAATTTGACATAAACATCATTTTCATGGAGCTTACACTTGTCTTGGCACTTAACCTCAAAGAGACAGAGACAGATGGTCACAAATATGGACTGTGCCTTGTAAATGAACTCCAGTCTTCTCACATTGGTGTCTTGCCCTTGGCCATAAGTGTAAACAGGATGAAACTTGGAATGTCAGATACTTGTGTGTAATCAGCACCAGATGTCTGATAAAATCATATGTCAGAAAATAAACATATAATAAAAATCAGACATATCTGCAGAATATTCACCATATCCTTATTATTGTCACCACCCATGAGCCCAAAATCATAATTGGCAAGCAGTATGGTAATGTCTTTGTTGTATTCCTTGATACTATCCATGGAAGGTGTTACAATTGGTTAAGGACCCCTATCTTTTCTTCTCTTAGTTTGTTGACTCTCTATGCTTACCATCCTCTCTACACGACCCACCCTTTATCCTACCGGTTGGCACAGTTATTCTTTGTCCGTCTACTAGTCCTTTCTTTGTTCCATCATCTTCCCTGGTGTTCTACCATAACCCTTTGCCCATTTGCTGACCAAGCATTCTTCTATCTTCCATTATATTCTACCGCTTGGTCATTTTCATTTCGCAATACCTATATAAACCCTCTGTCATCTATCTTGTAACCCAAGTTAGACTTTCTCTTTACTTCCACAATCCTGTTGTGTTCCCTCTGAGTCTCCATTCTACTCTTGAGTGAATGCTCATCTCTGAACCTCTAGGCAACCTAGTTGGCCTATCCCTTGAACCACTGTGTTGCCTATATAGACGACATTGACTAGCTCTTGCTAGACTTTGAACCAAGCAGATGTCCCCTTGGCTCCTTTGTCCAGATAGCCCTCGCTACTCTGTCCTTAAACCCTTAAGAGGCTATGACCATTCCTACCCAGGCCAGTCATAACAGAAGGAGCCATCTGTGATCCTGCAACTGCCAGAGCCTCAGAATTATGTTCTTTTAAAATCTCCTTCTATTCTTCATTGTTTGCATAGGTGCCAGATTTTGTCTTGATGATTATGAGGAGATCTTGTATATGATTGACTCTTGGTTTAGATGAAAAAATTTGACTGTCAAATGATGGGATCCCATTTCAAATTGCATTGAGGTCTTGATAATACAGAAATATGTGAAGAATATTCTCTGCTTATGAGATTATGGGTTGAATGAAAATGTAGTTGGTAAACATGTACATAGTAGGTTTTGTGGCACCTCCATGTCACCATCAGCTTGAGGGACAACTCCACTTCTGGTACTTTTGAATCATGTATGTTGCTTGCAGTACTTGGTCTTGAGACTAAAAGTAAATGAGTTTGCCAAATGTGAAGATTGCTAATCAAAGTACTTACTTGTTTAACCAGTTGATCACAGAGTTGATGTATCTCCCAGAGTCCTCTGTATATGTGCTAGAATGATCAGAATCAGTTTCAAATATGTACTTCACAATTATAGCAGAAACGTCCTTCTTGTTTTTTCCAAATGGCCTATGTAATGGTATTGGGAATAGACAGGAACATATGTTATGAAGTGAGGGATGAACATAATGAATCCTTCTCATAGTGCAATAAGTGCCTAGATGTATTTTTCATTTTCCTTCTTTTCAAGCACTCAATGTGGTTATCTAATGGACACTCTACCATTAGACTTCCATATCATATGGATCCTGGAACCCCTATAGTGCACATGCACCTTTCCCATTTAAAGGTCACATGACTTCTTCTTACTTAATGGATATCTTTATTTACTTTATATTTCTTACAAGATTGCATCTCACTTTATTTTCAGATCTATTTAATCATAGATTACATTATGCCTCAAGGGCAGCACCCTTTTTTCATTTCCTGCCATACCTCATGTGGTCAGCATTTATTTAATATCCTATGCTAGGCTATGCCTTTTCCTTTCCATTTGATGTGCTGTGCACATTATACTTGTATTTAATATAATACATGCATATGTCACATGTTATTTATCTCTGCCTTCTTGTGCATGCATATCAGGCATTTCTTTAATTACCACTGGTATGGTAATATATATATATATGGTATTTAGGGTAAACACAAACAAACACTTGTATAGTATATAAACCCAATGCCATCCATCTTGAGACTTCAGTTATAAGAACCTACCTATATCTATAGGCAAATACCTAACCAACACACCAGGCCACTTG